>JANUYF010000016.1:13345948-13360948 GCA_026167975.1 Phrynosoma blainvillii
CTCAAGATAGGTATGGCAATATAGGTTGGCTCCATAAAAGGGTCACTCTTTGGTGGATTTTGGATGCTATTGGATTTGCTATATGGCCTAGAATGTTTTGGGTTTTTTTTTTTTTGTTTGAACATGTACTGTTTCTAAGTGCTTTTATCTTTTTAAATTGCCCGTCATTCTTTTAAAAAATAAATTAAATGTTTAATGTTGTACTAGTTTAATCTATTGTACTAGTTTGGTTCCTGGATCACACAGAGGATCCAGGAGCCAAAGCCTAGCAGATACCAAGGGTCCACTGTGATGATGATGATGATGATGATGATGATGATGATGATGATGATAATAATAATAATACCACCCCATTGTATATAATGGGACTTGAGCATCCATGGATTTTGGTGTCCACAAAGGGTCTTGGAACCGAATCCCAAAGCTCACTATACTTGCATGCACAAGTGCCATTTCGATCAGCATCTTGAACACTGTGCTTTTCTCTTTGCAGCAGTTTTGTTGCTTTTGCAATTTATGAAAACAAGTTTTGCAGGGTTGTGTGTGTGTGTGTGTGTGTGTGTTTGTGTAGGGTATGTCCCCGTGCAAAATGCAAAGACTGCACAGTACTTTTTTTGCACAGTACTTTGCAGATGAATGTCGCATGAATGAAAAAAATCTTACCATCATCGTTTTTGTCGTTGGAAATTGCTCAACTTAACAAGCCCTTCCTGCGTTGGGACAGGTCAGCGGACATGTGGCGTCTCGGCTGCCTCATCTGGGAAGTTTTCAATGGTCCCTTACCCCGGTCGTCCTCCCTCCGGTCTTTTGGAAAAGTGAGTATCGCTCTGGACAGGGATGCTTAAAAAGCAACATTTGCATAGGATACCTCTTGCATAAAATTGCTCTTTGGGCCAGCATGGGGTGCAATACCCTCCAACGCTTCACAGATGAAAACTGGGACACCCTCTGAGCGTAGTCAAGAAGGCAAAAGGCATTATTTATTAATGAGGAAGAACACACAATCTAGGAGAGGCTGCAGCAGTTTGCTTTTGCCCGAGCCTCTTGGGAAGGATAGGACTCCAACATCTCTCTGCTTGAATGAATTTGAATGCAAATTCCTTTTGTGCTGTGAATTCATTTTGCAGCGACTGAAGTACGCTGAGGACAAAGGGGGAAGGTGGGGGGAGGAGGAGGAGGAGAGAAATCGGGACATTTTAAAAGCAGCTGGAAAAAGTGGGACGGCAGAGGATTAATGGGGACAGTTTGGGAGTATAGTTGTAGTACAGAGCCAGTGTAGCATAGGAGTTTGAGTGTTGGACTACGACTCCAGAGACTGGGGTTCGATTCCCCGCTCAGCCATGAAACTCATTGGGTGACTTTGGGCAAGTCACACTCTCTCAGCCTCAGGGGAAGGTAATTGCAAACCTCCTCTGAACAAATCTTGGCAGGAAAAACCTACGATCGGGTCTCCATAAGTCGGAAACAACTTGGAGGCACACAAGACAGAGATGGTTGTAGTCTCCGCTGTTGGGGCCAAGGCACAATGGCTCTGTGTGGGTCAGGCTAGGATGCTACGGGTCAGAACCTGCCCCAAGACCCATTCTCCTTGGTGTGGGTTATTATTATCCTTGCCCTTCTGAGGATGCCAACCCTTCCTGAGCTGCCTCTGCCCCTTCTCTCCCAGATCCCCAAGGCCTTGATCCCCCATTACTGCGAACTGGTCGGCGCCAACCCCAAAATGCGGCCCAACCCTGCCAAGTTCTTGCAGAACTGCCGAAGCCCAGGCGGGTTCATGGACAACAGCTTTGTGGAGACCAACCTCTTTTTGGAGGAGATCCAGGTAAGTCGGAGGAGGGACGCCGGACTTATAGGGGAAATTCTGTCCCCTCCACCCTCCAGATGTTGATAGGTCTTTTTAAGGGAGGAACCATTGCTCAGTAGCAGGGCATCTCTTTGCATGCAGCTTCCTCCCCCAGTATAACCAGTTGGGCAGCAGTGGTGTGTCTTGGGGTCAGTGTAATGCTTCTGAGGGTGGTGCATCTACACTGCAGCAATAATGCAGTTTAACACCACTTTAACCGCCATGGCTCCATCCTACAGACTCGTGCGATTTGTAGTTTGCAGAGGCCACCAGCACTCTCTGGCAAAGAAGGCTAAAGACTTTGCAGTACTACAGATCCCAGGACTCCTCCGTAGGATGGAGCTGCAGCACTTTTAAAGCGGTGTCAAAATGCATTATTGCTGCAGTGTAGGTGTACCCTTAGAATGCTAAGGACTTAGCAAAACTACAAATCCTGGGATTCCGTACAATGGAGCTGCAGCACTTAAAGTGGTGTCAAACTGTATTATTTCTACAGTTTAGATGCACCCTTGGATAGCTCCTTCAAGGTTCAGACTGAAACCCGGAGCAGATTTTTCTCTCTTTCTCCCTTGCCGTTGCTCCGTTCCATCTTTTCTCGGCTGGTGAGGAAGAGGCACAGCCTCCCAAAAATGTGTTGGATGTGACTTGTGGTGACTTTCCTTCCCCAGATTAAGGAACCCGCCGAACGGCAAAAGTTCTTCCAGGAGCTGAGTGCGAATCTGGACGCCTTCCCGGAGGACTTCTGCCGCCACAAGGTCCTCCCGCAGCTGCTGACGGCCTTTGAGTTTGGAAACGCCGGCGCCGTCATCCTCACCCCGCTTTTCAAGGTGAGCTGCACCCCAGCGTAGTGGTTTGAACCTTGGACTACGACTCCCAAGACCAACTTGGCTGGCGGTGGTGGTGGATGATGGGAATAGGAGTTCATCATCTCGGGAACCAAAGATTCCTCACCTCTGATACAGTGCAACCCTATGTGTGTCTACCTAGAATTTAGAAACTTTGGAGTCCTTTTTAAAAAAAATCTATAATCTTTATTTTTACTAAATGAAAACATAAATACAAAGACGACGACACTCAACGGAACAACCAGACGTTCGCAAACGAACGAGGGAAAAACCCCGCCAAACGTACAACGAATACACAACAATTACGTTACGACTACATTACAATGCTAATTACGTCACAAACTTAAAAAACCTTGTCTTAGATTTCCTCTCCATATAAATTCTGTCAAATTAAGGACGCTTTCTAAATCGACGTTACATATGTGTTCCCCGGTCGTAGGAATTTTCCCAGCATCGAATAAGCAAAATTTCATGCTGGCCCAATAATAAATAAATAAATAAATAAATAATGATGATGATGATGATGGTGGTAATAATAATAATAATAATAATAATAATAATAATAATAATAATAATAAATTTATTTATAGCCCAACTCTCCCCGAAGGATCGAGGCGAATAACAACCATAAAATATCACAATGACATTAATTAAAAATAATTCCCTAACCCCCGATTAAAACATCATAAAATACAGTCAATTTACTAAAATCAGTCTAAAATTAACCCTCCTTAAAATGAGGCATTGTGGGATGAGTAGTATATAATAGTATATAATTAGGATAATTAGGTTTTTGTATGTGCATTTTCCCTTTAATAAACTGGATATGGAGCTGGTCCCCAGCTGAGGCAGCTTAAACTTCAGCTGAAGCTGCAGCCATTTTCCAAACTTTTCTCCTTTCCCATTTCAGGTGGGCAAGTTTTTGAATGCCCAGGAATACCAGCAAAAAATTATTCCGGTTATTGTCAAGATGTTCTCCTCTCCGGACCGGGCCATGAGGATACGGCTGTTGCAGCAGGTGCGCAGGTTGCGTTGGGTGGCATCGTTGGGATGTTGGCTGTAACTTTGCAAGAGGGGTGTTGAAGTGGGAAACCACCATATAACGTGTATTTTTTCCAATTTATAGACTCTAGACACTTTGGTTTAGAAGAGGAGATGGATAAAGTCTGGACCGTAAAGATTATAGACCCCCCCCCAAAAAACTTCCAAAACTTCCCCAAACTTTCCTCCCTCAAGAAGTGAATTGCCTTTCTTGAAAGCGCCCCCAGGAGCAATAATTTGCCTTTTAAATAAGCCAGGATGGCATCGCGGTTTGAGCATTGGACTGCAACTTTAGAGAGCTGGGTTCAAATCTGCTCGCCCCTGAAAACCCACTGAGACACACTCTCAGCCTCGAGGCAACGGCAAACCCTTGCTGTACAAACCTTGCCGAGAAAACTCCACGATAGGTTCCACCTTAGGGTTGCCGTAAGTCAGAAATGACTCGGAGGCACACGACGGCAGCAACGAGGACCTCTTAGAGTTTTTAACCTAATCCCACATTACTGCCCCCCCCCAAAAAAAATCAGAAATGGATTTCTGGTCCCTTCTGGATATTTTTTAATTTTAATTTTGGGCAGCCTGTGTTGTCCCCGGAAGGTCCCGAAGCTGAGATTTTTCTACCATTGCCCACCTTGAGTTTAGTGCCTAACTCAAGGGGACAAATTAGTTTATTGCACAGCATTTCCAGACCGATCTGGGCACGGTCTGGGATTGGCACGGAACGGGTGAGAACGCGTGTTACCGCACAAGAGAACGCCACCGATGCCGCCGGGAGTCCCCAAGCCGTTCCCCATCCGTGCTACGGCAGCCGATTTTAAAGAATGATTTTGAACCGGTCTTCAAAATCGGCTGTCAGGAACAGATGGGGAACGGATTGGGGACTCCCGGCGGCATTTGCAGCGTTCTCCTGTGCAGTGACATGCGTTCTCGTGCCGTTCCGTTCCCATTCCTGCAAGCGCCATGCGATAAGATTAGAGCTTTATTTCTGACCCGTGGGATGACAGAGGGGCTTTGCAGACCGGCACGAAGGGTCTGAGACGCTGGCCACCCCAACTCCATCCTGACGCCGCGTGCCCGTCCGCACGGCGCACGGCACCAGGACGCCTTCTTGGCGCAGCGTGTGCACACCCTGCAGCAAAAGGGCACAGAAGAGCACAGAAGGGCCACGGCGCCGGCTGAAAGGGTGGCAAAAAGGGGGATCGGGGTTTTGGGTTCGAAGGGCTTACCAAAAGGAATCCTATTGCATGAAATCCCACTCTTGACTCCCGCTCTTCTTGGGGTTTGTCTCCCAGATGGAGCACTTCATCCAGTACCTCAACGAACCCACCGTCAACACCCAGATCTTCCCGCACGTGGTGCACGGTTTTCTGGACACCAACCCAGCCATCCGAGAGCAGACGGTGAAGGTAACGGCACAAAAGGAAAAGGCGATGGGGAGGGAAGAGGAAGGCAAGGAAACTCTCGGGGCATTGCAAGGTTGAAAGGTTTCTCAGCATAAGAGGACGGCTCTTGGTTGAGAGTCAAATCAATATTGTACTAGCCAAAAATGCATTTTAGAATACACCAAACATTTAAAACAAAACAAGACCAACAAACACAAGAGTACAAAAGTGCACAAGACATTGCATCATTTAACAAAGTGATTCCCAAATTCTGGCTTTCCAATGTTTTGGACTTCAGCATTTGTGACTTTTATTAGCCAAGTTGGTTGCAGCTTCTGGGAGCTGAAGTCCAAAATAGCTCTAGGACCAAAGAGTTTGGGACCCGCCGAGTAGTTAACAAATATTGCTGATAGAAAATAAAAACCTCCCCAGTTATTGGTAAACTTATACATTGCCATCATAAAAATGAGATGAATATTTTGAGTCACCGTGGCAATGTTTGGGAGTTTTATGGCACTCAAAAGAAGTGTTGCATCAAAAGAAACTGAACCTGTCTTGGAAAAAAATAATATTTGCACAAATGCCGCTCCCTTTGGTTTTTTTATTTTATTTTATTCTTATCCTTATTAATAATATTTGCACAAATGCCGCTCCTTTTGGTTTTTTAATTTTATTATGTTCTTATCATTATTTTATTCTATCATTATTTTATTCTTATTATTAATAATATTTGCACAAATGCCACTCCTTTTGTTTTTTAAATTTTATTTTATTGTTATCATTATGAATAATATTTGCACAAATGCTGCTCCTTTTAGTTTCTTTATTTTTCTTTATTTAATTTTTTTATATTTTGAGTCTATTATATTTTAATTTTAATATATTGTAATTTATATTTTAATTTTAATTTACATATATATATATATATATATATGCATAACTCTGTGTGTGTGTGTGTGTGTCAAAAAATAAAGTGGTTATATATAAATGAAAATGCGAAGAATTGGCTTGAATCAAAATACGTATTTTATATTTTAAATTTTAAATTTAAATAAGTAGAAAATATTTTATATTTCGATTTTATATATTTTTAAATCATATAAAGTGTATTATATTTTAATTTCATATATTCTAATTTATATTTTAATATATATATATATATATATACACATACATACATATATATATATATGCATAACTGTGTGTGTGTGTGTGTCAAAAATATAATATATATATATGAAAATGCAAAGAATTGGCTTACAGCAAAATATATATTTTATATTTTAAATTTTAAATTTAAATAAATAGGAAATATTTTATCTTTCAATTTTTGAATATTTTTAATTTATATAAAGCATATTATATTTTAATTTTTATACGTTATAATTTATATTTTAATTTTAATTTTTATATATATCTATAACTGTGTGTGTGTGTGTGTGTGTGTGTGTGTGTGAAAAAATAAAGTGGAATTTATATATATTGGCTTGCAGTACTGCAAAATTTCCACCAGATGGCAGGCTTCTCCTAAGGGATGGAGACATGCGCCACCTGGTGGACACATTGAACTACTGCAAGCCAATTTTTAAATATATTTTTATATTTTAATTTTTGAATATTTTGATTTCTATTTTTTATATTTTACATTTTAAATTTTATATTTTAAATTTAAAAAAAGTAGAAAATATTTTATATTTCAATTTTTGTATATTTTTAATTTATATAAGGTCTATTATATTTTAATTTTTATATATTCTAATTTATATTTTAATTATGTGTGTGCGCGTCTGTGTGTGTATGTCAAAAAATATAGTGGAACTATATATATATATATATATATATATGACAATGCAATGAATTGGCTTACAGCAAAATATATATTTTATATTTTAAATTTTAAATTTAAATAAATAGGAAATATTTTATATTTCAATTTTTGAATATTTTTAATTTATATAAAGTATATTTTAATTTTTATACGTTATAATTTATATTTTAAATTATATATATACATTTGTACGTTTAAGCATATTCCATTTTTCATATTTAAAATTTTCTGCTACTGCAAGACAATTTTTAAATTTTAAAAATATTTTACTTTTTTTATATTTTAACGTGTACTATACATCATGGTATTTTTCATGTTGAAAATTTTATATTTTTAGTTTAAATTAATAATATATTTATTACATTTGTACGTTTAAGCATATTCTATTTTTCATATTTAAAATTTTATTCTTCTACTGCAAGCCAATTTTTAAAATTTTAAAAATATTTAAATTTTTTATATTATAACGTACACTATTACTCATGGTATTTTTATATTGAAAATTTTATATTTTTAGTTTAAATTAAAATACATTTATTACATTTGTACATTTAAACATATTCTATTTTTCATATTTAAAATTTTATTCTGCTACTGCAAGCCAATTTTTTAAATTTTTAAACTATTTTAATTTTTTTATATTTTAACGTATACGATACCTCATGGTATTTTTCATGTTGAAAATTTTATATTTTTAGTTTAAATTAATAATATATTTATTACATTTGTACGTTTAAGCATATTCTATTTTTCATATTTAAAATTTTATTCTGCTACTGCAAGCCAATTTTTAAAATATTTTAATTTTTTTATATTTTAACGTGTACATCATGGTATTTTTCATATTGAAAATTTTATATTTTTAGTTTAAATTAATAATAAATTTATTACATTTGTACATTTAAGCATATTCCATTTTTCATATTTAAAATTTTATTCTGCTACTGCAAGCCAATTTTTAAAATTTTAAAAATATTTTAATTTTTTTATATTTTAACGTGTACTATATACATCATGGTATTTTTCATGTTGAAAATTTTATATTTTTAGTTTAAATTAATATATTTATTACATTTGTACATTTAAGCATAGTCCATTTTTCATATTTAAAATTTTATTCTGCTACTACAAACCAATTTTTAAAATTTTAAAAATATTTTAATTTTTTAAAATTTTAACGTGTACGTCATGGTATTTTTCATATTGAAAATTTTATATTTTTAGTTTAAATTAATAATATATTTATTACATTTGTACGTTTAAGCATATTCCATTTATCATATTTAAAATTTTATTCTGCTACTGCAAGCCAATTTTTAAAATTTTAAAAATATTTTAATTTTTTTATATTTTAACGTGTACTATATACATCATGGTATTTTTCATGTTGAAAATTTTATATTTTTAGTTTAAATTAATAATATATTACATTTGTACATTTAAGCATAGTCCATTTTTCATATTTAAAATTTTATTCTGCTACTGCAAACCAATTTTTAAAATTTTAAAAATATTTTAATTTTTTAAAATTTTAACGTGTACGTCATGGTATTTTTCATATTGAAAATTTTATATTTTTAGTTTAAATTAATAATATTTATTACATTTGTACGTTTTAGCATATTCTATTTTTCATATTTAAAATTTCATTCTGCTACTGCAAACCAATTTTTAAAATTTTAAAAATATTTTAATTTTTTTAAATTTTAACGTGTACGTCATGGTATTTTTCATATTGAAAATTTTATATTTTTAGTTTAAATTAATATATTTATTACATTTGTACGTTTGAGCATATTCCATTTATCATATTTAAAATTTTATTCTGCTACTGCAAGCCAATTTTTAAAATTTTTAAAATATTTTAATTTTTTTATATTTTAACGTGTACTATACATCATGGTATTTTTCATGTTGAAAATTTTATATTTTTAGTTTAAATTAATAATATATTTATTACATTTGTACATTTAAGCATATTCTATTTTTCATATTTAAAATTTCATTCTGCTACTGCAAACGAATTTTTAAAATTTTAAAAATATTTAAATTTTTTTATCTTTTAACGTATACTTTTACTCATGGTATTTTTCATATTCTAAATTTTATATTTTTAATGTAAACTATTAATGTATTTATTATATTTGTATGTTTAAACATAATCTATTTTTGATATTTAAAATTTTATTTTTGGAAATTTATATATTTATTAATTATAATTTAAAAATTAGCTTGCAGTACCACACTGTATCCACAAAGTGGCGCTCTTCTCTTGTTCTTATATGTGTAGGGAAATGAGAAGTGCGCCCCCTTGTGGAGATATTCTGATACTGCAAGCCAATTTTTAAAATTTTAAAAATATTTTAATTTTTTTATATTTTAACGTATACTATTACTCATGGTATTTTTCATATTGAAAATTTTATACTTTTAGTTTAAATTAATAATACATTTATTACATTTGCATGTTTAAACATATTCTATTTTTCATATTTAAAATTTTATTCTGCTACTGCAAGCCACTTTTTTAAATTTTAAAAATATTTTAAATTTTTTATATTTTAACGTATACTATTACTCATGGTATTTTTATATTGAAAATTTTATATTTTTAATATAAATTAATAATATATTTATTACATTTGTGTGTTTAAACATATTCTATTTTTCATATTTAAAATTTTATTCTGCTACTGCAAGCCAATTTTTAAAATTTTAAAAATATTTTAAATTTTTTATATTTTAACGTATACTTTTACTCATGGTATTTTTCATATTCTAAATTTTATATTTTTAATGTAAACTATTAATGTATTTATTATATTTGTATGTTTAAACATATTCTGTTTTTGATATTTAAAATTTTATTTTTGGAAATTTATATATTTATTAATTATAATTTAAAAATTAGCTTGCAGTACCACACTGTATCCACAAAGTGGCGCTCTTCTCTTGTTCTTATATGTGTAGGGAAATGAGAAGTGCGCCCCCTTGTGGAGATATTCTGATACTGCAAGCCAATTTTTAAAATTTTAAAAATATTTTAATTTTTTTATATTTTAACGTATACTATTACTCATGGTATTTTTCATATTGAAAATTTTATACTTTTAGTTTAAATTAATAATACATTTATTACATTTGCATGTTTAAACATATTCTATTTTTCATATTTAAAATTTTATTCTGCTACTGCAAGCCACTTTTTTAAATTTTAAAAATATTTTAAATTTTTTATATTTTAACGTATACTATTACTCATGGTATTTTTATATTGAAAATTTTATATTTTTAATATAAATTAATAATATATTTATTACATTTGTGTGTTTAAACATATTCTATTTTTCATATTTAAAATTTTATTCTGCTACTGCAAGCCAATTTTTAAAATTTTAAAAATATTTTAAATTTTTTATATTTTAACGTATACTTTTACTCATGGTATTTTTCATATTCTAAATTTTATATTTTTAATATAAACTATTAATGTATTTATTATATTTGTATGTTTAAACATATTCTGTTTTTGATATTTAAAATTTTATTTTTGGAAATTTATATATTTATTAATTATAATTTAAAAATTAGCTTGCAGTACAACACTGTATCCACCAGGTGGCAGTGTGCCCCCTTGTGGAGATATTCTGCTACTGCCAGCCAATTTTTAAAATTTTTTAAATATTTTAATTTTTTTATATTTTAACGTATACTATACCTCATGGTATTTTTCATATTGAAAATTTTATATTTTTATAATAATATAAAATAAAGTGTAACATATATATAAATGCAAAAAATTGGCTTGCAGTACTGCACAATTTCCACCAGATGGCAGGTTTCTCCTAAGAGATGGAGACATGCGCCACCTAGTGGACACATTCTATTACTGCAAGCAAATTTATAAATATATTTTTATATTTTAATTTTTTTATATTTTGCTTTATATTTTTTATATTTTACATTTTGCATTTTATATTTTAAATTTTAATAAGTAGAAAATATTTTATATTTCTATTTTTATATTTTTTAAAATTATATAAAGTCTATTATATTTTAATTTTATATATTCTAATTTATATTTTAATTTTAATATATATATATATATATATATAACTGTGTGTGTGTGTGTGTGTGTGTCTGTGAAAAATAAATTGGTACTTCATATCTAAATGAAAATGCAAAGAATTGGCTTGCATCAACATATATATTTTATATTTTAAATTTTAAATTGAAATAAGTAGAAAATATTTTATATTTCGATTTTTATATAATTCTGTGTGTGTTTGTGTGTGCCAAAAAATAAAGTGTAACTTATATATATGTAAATATATAAAATGGCTTGCAATACTGCACGATTTCCACCAGATGGCAGGCTTCTCCTAAGAGATGGAGACATGCGCTGCCTGGTGGACCCATTCTAGTACTGCAAGCCAATTTTTAAGTATATTTTTATATTTTAATTTTCTTATATTTTGATATATATTTTTTATATTTTACATTTTAAAATTTATATTTTAAATTTTAATCAGTGGAAATATTTTATATTTCAATATTTATATATTTTTAATTTATATAAAGTCTATTTTAATTTTAATATATTCTAATTTATAATTTAATTTTAATTTATATATATATATATATATATATATATATATATATATATATATATAACTGTGTGCGTGTGTGTGTGTGTGTGTGTGTGTGTCTGTGTGTCAAAAAATAAAGTGGTACTTTATATATAAATGAAAATGCAAAGAATTGGCTTGCATCAAAATATATATTCTATATTTTAAATTTTAAATTGAAATAAGTAGAAAATATTCTAGTACTGCAAGCCACTTTTTAAATATATTATTATATTTTAATTATTTTATATTTTGCTTTATATTTTTTACAGTTTCCATTTTAAATTTTATATTTAAAATTTTAATTAGTAAAAAATATTTTATATTTCAATAATTATATATTTAATTTATATGTTATATTTTAATAGCAAATTCTTTGGAATTATATATATATATATATTTACTTCCAATTTATATTAATAAAATTTCTAAAAATATAAAAATATGACAAATTTTTATTTTTTTAAATTGAAAATATAAAATTTAAAATTTTAACTATAAAAATATGAAAAATATAAATTAAAATAAATAAAATAAAAAATGTGCTTGCAGTAGCAGAATTTCTCCACCAGGTGGAGCACTACTCCTTTTCCTAAAAATAAAAAAGATGGAGAAGCTCGCCATCTGGTGGACTCCATGCGGTACTGCAAGCAAATTCTTTGGAATTATTTATATATATATATACCTATATATAAAATTTCTATAAATATATAAATATGACATATTTTTACTTATTTAAATTTAAAATATAAATTTTAAAATTTTAAAAATAAAAATATGAAAAATATAAATTAAAATAAATGAAATAAAAAATGTGCTTGCAGTAGCAGAATTTCTCCACCAGGTGGAGCACTACTCTTTTTCCTAAAAATAAAAAAGGTAGAGAAGCTCGCCATCTGGTGGACTCCATGCGGTACTGCAAGCAAATCCTTTGGAATTATTTTTAAATATATATAAATATTTACTTCCAATTTATATTAATAAAATTTCTAAAAAGATAAAAATATGAAAATTATAAATAAAAATAAATAAAATAAAAAAAATAGCTTGCAGTAGCAGAATTTCTCCACCAGGTGGCACAATTCTCCTTTTCCTAAAAATAAAAAAAATGGAGAAGCCCGCCATCTGGTGGACTCCATGCGGTACTGCAAGCAAATTCTTTGCAATTATATATATATATATATATATATATATTAATAAAATTTCTATAAATATATAAATATGACATTTTTATTTATTTAAATTGAAAATGTAAAATTTAAAATTTAAAAAATTAAAATATGAAAAATATAAATTAAAATAAATGAAATAAAAAATGTGCTTGCAGTAGCAGAATTTCTCCACCAGGTGGCACAATTCTCCTTTTCCTAAAAATAAAAAAAATGGAGAAGCCCGCCATCTGGTGGACTCCATGCGGTACTGCAAGCAAATTCTTTGCAATTATATATATATATATATATATTAATAAAATTTCTATAAATATATAAATATGACATATTTTTACTAATTTAAATTGAAAATATAAATTTTAAAATTTTAAAAATAAAAATATGAAAAATATAAATTAAAATAAATGAAATAAAAAATGTGCTTGCAGTAGCAGAATTTCTCCACCAGGTGGAGCACTGCTCCTTTTCCTAAAAATAAAAAAGGTAGAGAAGCTCGCCATCTGGTGGACTCCATGCGGTACTGCAAGCAAATCCTTTGGAATTATTTTTAAATATATATAAATATTTACTTCCAATTTATATTAATAAAATTTCTAAAAAGATAAAAATATGAAAATTATAAATAAAAATAAATAAAATAAAAAAATAGCTTACAGTAGCAGAATTTCTCCACCAGGTGGCACAATTCTCCTTTTCCTAAAAATAAAAAAAATGGAGAAGCCCGCCATCTGGTGGACTCCATGCGGTACTGCAAGCAAATTCTTTGCAATTATATATATATATATATATATTAATAAAATTTCTATAAATATATAAATATGACATTTTTATTTATTTAAATTGAAAATGTAAAATTTAAAATTTAAAAAATTAAAATATGAAAAATATAAATTAAAATAAATGAAATAAAAAATGTGCTTGCAGTAGCAGAATTTCTCCACCAGGTGGCACAATTCTCCTTTTCCTAAAAATAAAAAAAATGGAGAAGCCCGCCATCTGGTGGACTCCATGCGGTACTGCAAGCAAATTCTTTGCAATTATATATATATATATATATATATATATATATATATTAATAAAATTTCTATAAATATATAAATATGACATATTTTTACTAATTTAAATTGAAAATATAAATTTTAAAATTTTAAAAATAAAAATATGAAAAATATAAATTAAAATAAATGAAATAAAAAATGTGCTTGCAGTAGCAGAATTTCTCCACCAGGTGGAGCACTGCTCCTTTTCCTAAAAATAAAAAAGGTAGAGAAGCTCGCCATCTGGTGGACTCCATGCGGTACTGCAAGCAAATCCTTTGGAATTATTTTTAAATATATATAAATATTTACTTCCAATTTATATTAATAAAATTTCTAAAAAGATAAAAATATGAAAATTATAAATAAAAATAAATAAAATAAAAAAATAGCTTACAGTAGCAGAATTTCTCCACCAGGTGGCACAATTCTCCTTTTCCTAAAAATAAAAAAAATGGAGAAGCCCGCCATCTGGTGGACTCCATGCGGTACTGCAAGCAAATTCTTTGCAATTATATATATATATATATATATATTAATAAAATTTCTATAAATATATAAATATGACATTTTTATTTATTTAAATTGAAAATGTAAAATTTAAAATTTAAAAAATTAAAATATGAAAAATATAAATTAAAATAAATGAAATAAAAAATGTGCTTGCAGTAGCAGAATTTCTCCACCAGGTGGCACAATTCTCCTTTTCCTAAAAATAAAAAAATGGAGAAGCCCGCCATCTGGTGGACTCCATGCGGTACTGCAAGCAAATTCTTTGCAATTATATATATATATATATATATATATATTAATAAAATTTCTATAAATATATAAATATGACATATTTTTACTAATTTAAATTGAAAATATAAAATTTAAAATTTAAAAAATTAAAATATGAAAAATATAAATTAAAATACATAAAATAAAAAATGTGCTTGCAGTAACAGAATTTCTCCACCAGGTGGAGCACTACTCCTTTTCCTAAAAATAAAAAAGATGGAGGAACTCGCCATCTGTTGGACTCCATGCGGGACTGCAAGCAAATCCTTTGGAATTATTTTTAAATATATATATATATATATATATTTACTTCCAATTTATATTAATAAAATTTTTAAAAATATAAAATAAATAAAATAAAAAAATAGCTTGCAGTAGTAGAATTTCTCCACCAGGTGGCACAATTCTCCTTTTCCTAAAAATAAAAAAGATGGAGAAGCCCGC
>JANUYF010000016.1:13365948-13408448 GCA_026167975.1 Phrynosoma blainvillii
TAAAATTAAAAAACCCAAATTAGTGGCATATGTGCAAATATTGTTAATAATGCTAACAATAAAATAAAATAAAAAAAACCAAAAGGAGCTGCATTTGTGCAAATATTATTAATAATGATTAAAATAAAATAAAATTAAAAAACTAAAAGGGACAGAATTTGTGCAAATATTATTAATAATAAATTAAAAATACCAAAAGGAGCGGCATTTGTGCAAATATTATTAATAATGCTAACAATAAAGTAAAATTTAAAAACCAAAAGGAGCAGCATTTGTGCAAGTATTATTAATAATGATAACAATAAAATAAAATTAAAAAACAAAAAGGAGCAGCATTTGTGCAAATATTATTAATAATGCTAAAAATAAAATAAAATTTAAAACCCAAAAGGAACGGCATTTGTGCAAATATTATTAATAATGATAACAATAAAATAAAATTTAAAACCCAAAAGGAACGGCATTTGTGCAAATATTATTAATAATGATAACAATAAAATAAAATTTAAAAAACCAAAAGGAGTGACATTTGTGCAATTATTATTAATAATGCTAACAATAAAATAAAATTTAAAAACTAAAAGGAATGGCATTTGTGCAAATATTATTAATAATGATAAAAATAAAGTAAAATTTAAAAAACCAAAAGGAGTGACATTTGTGCAAATTTTATTAATAATGCTAACAATAAAATAAAATTTAAAAACCAAAAGGAATCAAATTTTGCAAATATTATTAATAATGATTACAATAAAATAAAATTTAAAAACCAAAAGGAATCGCATTTGTGCAAATATTATTTATAATGCTAACAATAAAATAAAATTTAAAAACCAAAAGGAATTGCATTTGTGCAAATATTATTAATAATTCTAACAATAAAATAAAATGTAAAAACCAAAAGGAGCAGCATTTGTGCAAATATTATTAATAATGCTAACAATAAAATAAAATTTAAAAACCAAAAGGAATCGCATTTGTGCAATTATTATTAATAATGGTAACAATAAAATAAAATTAAAAAACTAAAAGGAACGGCATTTGTGCAAATATTTTTAATAATGCTAACAATAAAATAAAATATAAAAACCAATAAGAATCGTATTTCTGCATATAATATTAATAATGATAAAAATTAAATTAAATTAAAAAACCAAAAGGAGCAGCATTTGTGCAAATATTATTAATAATGATAAAAATAAAATAAAATTTACAAACCAAAAGGAACGGCATTTGTGCAAATATTATTAATAATAAAATTAAAAAACCAAAATTAGTGGCATATGTGCAAATATTGTTAATAATGCTAACAATAAAATAAAATAAAAAAAACCAAAAGGAGCTGCATTTGTGCAAATATTATTAATAATGATTAAAATAAAATAAAATTAAAAAACTAAAAGGGACAGAATTTGTGCAAATATTATTAATAATAAATTAAAAATACCAAAAGGAGCGGCATTTGTGCAAATATTATTAATAATGCTAACAATAAAGTAAAATTTAAAAACCAAAAGGAGCAGCATTTGTGCAAGTATTATTAATAATGATAACAATAAAATAAAATTAAAAAACAAAAAGGAGCAGCATTTGTACAAATATTATTAATAATGCTAAAAATAAAATAAAATTTAAAACCCAAAAGGAACGGCATTTGTGCAAATATTATTAATAATGATAACAATAAAATAAAATTTAAAACCCAAAAGGAATGGCATTTGTGCAAATATTATTAATAATGATAACAATAAAATAAAATTTAAAAACCAAAAGGAGTGATATTTGTACAAATATTATTAATACCGCTAACAATAAAATAAAATTAAAAAACTAAAAGGAACAGCATTTGTGCAAATATTATTAATAATAAAATAAAAAAACCAAAAGGAGTGACATTTGTGCAATTATTATTAATAATAATAACCATAAAATTAAATTAAAAAACTAAAAGGGACGGCGTTTGTGCAAATATTAATAATAAAATAAAAAAACCAAAAGGAGCAGCATTTGTGCAAATATTATTAATAATGGTTAAAATAAAATAAAATTAAAAAATTAAAAGGAACGGCATTTGTGCAAGTATTATTAATAATAAAATTAAAAAACAAAAGGAGCAGCATTTGTGCAAATATTATTAATAATGAGAAAAATAAAATAAAATTTAAAAAGTAAAAGGAACGGCATTTGTGCAAGTACTATTAATAATGCTAAAAATAAAATTTAAAAAGTAAAAGGAACGGCATTTGTGCAAATATTATTAATAATGCTAAAAATAAAATAAAATTTAAAACCCAAAAGGAATTGCATTTGTGCAAATATTATTAATAATGCTAACAATAAAATAAAATTTAAAAAGTAAAAGGAGCAGCATTTGTGCAAATATTATTAATAATGCTAAAAATAAAATAAAATTTAAAACCCAAAAGGAACGGCATTTGTGCAAATATTATTAATAATGATAACAATAAAATAAAATTTAAAAACCTAAAGGAGTGATATTTGTGCAAATATTATTAATAACGCTAACAATAAAATAAAATTAAAAAACTAAAAGGAACGGCATTTGTGCAAGTATTATTAATAATGATAACAATAAAATAAAATAAAAAAACCAAAAGGAGCAGCATTTGTGCAAACATTATTAATAATAAAATAAAAAAATCAAAAGGAGCGGCATTTGTGCAAATTTTATTAATAATGCTAACAATAAAATAAAATTAAAAAACCAAAAGGAGTGATATTTGTGCAAATATTACTAATAATAATAACCATAAAATTAAATTAAAAAACTAAAAGGAACGGCATTTGTGCAAATATTATTAATACCGCTAACAATAAAATAAAATTAAAAATCTAAAAGGAACAGCATTTGTGCAAATATTATTTATAATGCTAACAATAAAATAAAATTTGAAAACCAAAAGGAATCGCATTTGTGCAAATATTATTAATAATGCTAACAATAAAATAAAATTTAAAAACCAAAAGGAATCGCATTTGTGCAAATATTATTAATAATGCTAACAATAAAATTAAATTAAAAAACTAAAAGGAACGGCATTTGTGCAAATATTATTAATAATGATAACAATAAAATAAAATTTAAAAACCAAAAGGAGCTGCATTTGTGCATATATTATTAATAATGATAACAATAAAATAAAATTTAAAACCCAAAAGGAACGGCATTTGTGCAAATATTATTAATAATGATAACAATAAAATAAAATTTAAAAACCAAAAGGAGTGATATTTGTACAAATATTATTAATAACGCTAACAATAAAATAAAATTAAAAAACTAAAAGGAACAGCATTTGTGCAAATATTATTAATAATAAAATAAAAAAACCAAAAGGAGTGACATTTGTGCAATTATTATTAATAATGATAACAATAAAATAAAATAAAAAAACCAAAAGGAGCAGCATTTGTGCAAATATTATTAATAATAAAATAAAAAAATCAAAAGGAGCGGCATTTGTGCAAATTTTATTAATAATGCTAACAATAAAATAAAATTAAAAAACCAAAAGGAGTGATATTTGTGCAAATATTACTAATAATAATAACCATAAAATTAAATTAAAAAATTAAAAGGAACGGCATTTGTGCAAATATTAATAATAAAATAAAAAAAACAAAAGGAGCAGCATTTGTGCAAATATTATTAATAATGATTAAAATAAAATAAAATTAAAAAATTAAAAGGAACGGCATTTGTGCAAATATTATTAATACTGCTAACAATAAAATAAAATTTAAAACCCAAAAGGAACGGCATTTGTGCAAATATTATTAATAATGCTAAAAATAAAATAAAATTTAAAACCCAAAAGGAACGGCATTTGTGCAAATATTATTAATAATGCTAACAATAAAATAAAATTTAAAACCCAAAAGGAATTGCATTTGTGCAAATATTATTAATAATGCTAACAATAAAATAAAATTTAAAAACCAAAAGGAATCGTATTTGTGCATATAATATTAATAATGATTACAATAAAATAAAATTAAAAAACCAAAAGGAGCAGCATTTGTGCAAATATTATTATTAATGATTAAAATAAAATAAAATTAAAAAACTAAAAGGAACGGCATTTGTGCAAGTATTATTAATAATGCTAAGAATAAAATAAAATTTAAAAACCAAAAGGAGCAGCATTTGTGCAAATATTATTAATAATGCTAAAAATAAAATTAAATTAAAAAACTAAAAGGAACGGCATTTGTGCAAATATTATTACTAATGATAACAATAAAATAAAATTTAAAAACCAAAAGGAGTGATATTTGTGCAAATATTATTAATAACGCTAACAATAAAATAAAATTAAAAAACTAAAAGGAACGGCATTTGTGCAAATATTAATAATAAAATAAAAAAATCAAAAGGAGCGGCATTTTTGCAAATTTTATTAATAATGCTAAAAATAAAATTAAATTAAAAAACCAAAAGGAGTAATATTTGTGCAAATATTACTAATAATAATAATAACCATAAAATTAAATTTAAAAACTAAAAGGAACGGCATTTGTGCAAATATTAATAATAAAATAAAAAAATCAAAAGGAGCAGCATTTGTGCAAATATTATTAATAATGATTAAAATAAAATAAAATTAAAAAATTAAAAGGAACGGCATTTGTGCAAATATTATTAATACCGCTAACAATAAAATAAAATTAAAAATCTAAAAGGAACAGCATTTGTGCAAATATTATTAATAATAAAATAAAAAACCAAAAGGAGCGGCATTTGTGCAAATTTTATTAA
Source organism: Phrynosoma blainvillii (assembly GCA_026167975.1). NCBI lineage: Eukaryota > Metazoa > Chordata > Lepidosauria > Squamata > Phrynosomatidae > Phrynosoma > Phrynosoma blainvillii. Next base: position 13,370,729 of record JANUYF010000016.1, read on the forward strand.
TAATGATAACAATAAAATAAAATTTAAAAACCAAAAGGAGTGATATTTGTGCAAATATTATTAATAACGCTAACAATAAAATAAAATTAAAAAACTAAAAGGAACGGCATTTGTGCAAATATTAATAATAAAATAAAAAAATCAAAAGGAGCGGCATTTGTGCAAATTTTATTAATAATGCTAAAAATAAAATTAAATTAAAAAACCAAAAGGAGTGATATTTGTGCAAATATTACTAATAATAATAATAACCATAAAATTAAATTTAAAAACTAAAAGGAACGGCATTTGTGCAAATATTAATAATAAAATTAAAAAAATCAAAAGGAGCAGCATTTGTGCAAATATTATTAATAATGATTAAAATAAAATAAAATTAAAAAATTAAAAGGAACGGCATTTGTGCAAATATTATTAATACCGCTAACAATAAAATAAAATTAAAAATCTAAAAGGAACAGCATTTGTGCAAATATTATTAATAATAAAATAAAAAACCAAAAGGAGCGGCATTTGTGCAAATTTTATTAATAATGATAACAATAAAATAAAATTTAAAAAACCAAAAGGAGTGACATTTGTGCAAATATTATTAATAACGCTAACAATAAAATTAAATTAAAAAACTAAAAGGAACGGCATTTGTGCAAATATTATTAATAACGCTAACAATAAAATAAAATAAAACAAAAGGAGCAGCATTTGTGCAAATATTATTAATAATGCTAACAATAAAATAAAATAAAAAACCAAAAGGAGTGACATTTGTGCAATTATTATTAATAATGCTAACAATAAAATAAAATTAAAAAAACAAAGGAGCAGCATTTGTATAATATTAATAATAAAAAAAAAAACCAAAAGGAGCAGCATTTGTGCAAATATTTTTAATAATTCTAACAATAAAATAAAATTTAAAAACCAAAAGGAGCAGCATTTGCACAAGTGTTATTAATAATGTAAACAATAAAATAGAATTTAAAACCCAAAAGGAGTGATATTTGTGCAAATATTATTAATAATGATAACAATAAAATTAAATTAAAAAACTAAAAGGAACAGCATTTGTGCAAATATTAATAATAAAATAAAAAAACCAAAAGGAGCAGCATTTGTGCAAATATTATTAATAATGATTAAAATAAAATAAATTTAAAAAACTAAAAGGAACGGCATTTGTGTAAGCATTATTAATAATAAAATAAAAAAACCAAAAGGAATCGCATTTGTGCAAATATTATTAATAATGCTAACAATAAAATAAAATTTAAAAACCAAAAGGAATCGCATTTGTGCAAATATTATTAATAATGCTAACAATAAAATAAAATTTAAAAACCAAAAGGAATCGCATTTGTGCAAATATTATTAATAATGCTAACAATAAAATAAAATATAAAAACCAAAAGGAATCGTATTTGTGCATATAATGTTAATAATGATTACAATAAAATAAAATTAAAAAACCAAAAGGAGCAGCATTTGTGCAAATATTATTAATAATGATTAAAATAAAATAAAATTAAAAAACTAAAAGGAACGGCATTTCTGCAAGTATTATTAATAATGCTAAGAATAAAATAAAATTTAAAAACCAAAAGGAGCAGCATTTGTGCAAATATTATTAATAATGCTAAAAATAAAATTAAATTAAAAAACTAACAGGAACGGCATTTGTGCAAATATTATTACTAATGATAACAATAAAATAAAATTTAAAAACCAAAAGGAGCAGCATTTGTGCAAATATTATTAATAATGCTAAAAATAAAATTAAATTAAAAAACTAAAAGGAACGGCATTTGTGCAAATATTATTACTAATGATAACAATAAAATAAAATTTAAAAACCAAAAGGAGTGATATTTGTGCAAATATTATTAATAACGCTAACAATAAAATAAAATTAAAAAACTAAAAGGAACGGCATTTGTGCAAATATTAATAATAAAATAAAAAAATCAAAAGGAGCGGCATTTTTGCAAATTTTATTAATAATGCTAAAAATAAAATTAAATTAAAAAACCAAAAGGAGTAATATTTGTGCAAATATTACTAATAATAATAATAACCATAAAATTAAATTTAAAAACTAAAAGGAACGGCATTTGTGCAAATATTAATAATAAAATAAAAAAATCAAAAGGAGCAGCATTTGTGCAAATATTATTAATAATGATTAAAATAAAATAAAATTAAAAAATTAAAAGGAACGGCATTTGTGCAAATATTATTAATACCGCTAACAATAAAATAAAATTAAAAATCTAAAAGGAACAGCATTTGTGCAAATATTATTAATAATAAAATAAAAAACCAAAAGGAGCGGCATTTGTGCAAATTTTATTAATAATGATAACAATAAAATAAAATTTAAAAACCAAAAGGAGTGATATTTGTGCAAATATTATTAATAACGCTAACAATAAAATAAAATTAAAAAACTAAAAGGAACGGCATTTGTGCAAATATTAATAATAAAATAAAAAAATCAAAAGGAGCGGCATTTGTGCAAATTTTATTAATAATGCTAAAAATAAAATTAAATTAAAAAACCAAAAGGAGTGATATTTGTGCAAATATTACTAATAATAATAATAACCATAAAATTAAATTTAAAAACTAAAAGGAACGGCATTTGTGCAAATATTAATAATAAAATTAAAAAAATCAAAAGGAGCAGCATTTGTGCAAATATTATTAATAATGATTAAAATAAAATAAAATTAAAAAATTAAAAGGAACGGCATTTGTGCAAATATTATTAATACCGCTAACAATAAAATAAAATTAAAAATCTAAAAGGAACAGCATTTGTGCAAATATTATTAATAATAAAATAAAAAACCAAAAGGAGCGGCATTTGTGCAAATTTTATTAATAATGATAACAATAAAATAAAATTTAAAAAACCAAAAGGAGTGACATTTGTGCAAATATTATTAATAACGCTAACAATAAAATTAAATTAAAAAACTAAAAGGAACGGCATTTGTGCAAATATTATTAATAACGCTAACAATAAAATAAAATAAAACAAAAGGAGCAGCATTTGTGCAAATATTATTAATAATGCTAACAATAAAATAAAATAAAAAACCAAAAGGAGTGACATTTGTGCAATTATTATTAATAATGCTAACAATAAAATAAAATTAAAAAAACAAAGGAGCAGCATTTGTATAATATTAATAATAAAAAAAAAAACCAAAAGGAGCAGCATTTGTGCAAATATTTTTAATAATTCTAACAATAAAATAAAATTTAAAAACCAAAAGGAGCAGCATTTGCACAAGTGTTATTAATAATGTAAACAATAAAATAGAATTTAAAACCCAAAAGGAGTGATATTTGTGCAAATATTATTAATAATGATAACAATAAAATTAAATTAAAAAACTAAAAGGAACAGCATTTGTGCAAATATTAATAATAAAATAAAAAAACCAAAAGGAGCAGCATTTGTGCAAATATTATTAATAATGATTAAAATAAAATAAATTTAAAAAACTAAAAGGAACGGCATTTGTGTAAGCATTATTAATAATAAAATAAAAAAACCAAAAGGAATCGCATTTGTGCAAATATTATTAATAATGCTAACAATAAAATAAAATTTAAAAACCAAAAGGAATCGCATTTGTGCAAATATTATTAATAATGCTAACAATAAAATAAAATTTAAAAACCAAAAGGAATCGCATTTGTGCAAATATTATTAATAATGCTAACAATAAAATAAAATATAAAAACCAAAAGGAATCGTATTTGTGCATATAATGTTAATAATGATTACAATAAAATAAAATTAAAAAACCAAAAGGAGCAGCATTTGTGCAAATATTATTAATAATGATTAAAATAAAATAAAATTAAAAAACTAAAAGGAACGGCATTTCTGCAAGTATTATTAATAATGCTAAGAATAAAATAAAATTTAAAAACCAAAAGGAGCAGCATTTGTGCAAATATTATTAATAATGCTAAAAATAAAATTAAATTAAAAAACTAACAGGAACGGCATTTGTGCAAATATTATTACTAATGATAACAATAAAATAAAATTTAAAAACCAAAAGGAATTGCATTTGTGCAAATATTATTAATAATGCTAACAATAAAATAAAATTTAAAAAGGAAAAGGAACGGTATTTGTGCAAGTACTATTAATAATGCTAACAATAAAATAAAATTTAAAAACCAAAAGGAACGGCATTTGTGCAAATATTATTAATAATGATAACAATAAAATAAAATTTACAAACCAAAAGGAGTGATATTTGTGCAAATATTATTAATAACGCCAACAATAAAATAAAATTAAAAAACTAAAAGGAACGGCATTTGTGCAAGTATTATTAATAATGATAACAATAAAATAAAATTAAAAAACCAAAAGGAGTGACATTTGTGCAATTATTATTAATAATGATAACAATAAAATAAAATTTAAAAACCAAAAGGAGTGATATTTGTGCAAATATTACTAATAATAATAACCATAAAATTAAATTAAAAAACTAAAAGGAACGGCATTTGTGCAAATATTAATAATAAAATAAAAAAACCAAAAGGAGCCCCATTTGTGCAAATATTATTAATAATGATTAAAATAAAATAAAATTAAAAAATTAAAAGGAACAGCATTTGTGCAAGTATTATTAATAATAAAATTAAAAAACTAAAAGGAGCAGCATTTGTGCAAATATTATTAATAATGATTAAAATAAAATAAAATTAAAAAATTAAAAGGAACGGCATTTGTGCAAGTATTATTAATAATAAAATAAAAAAACAAAAGGAGCAGCATTTGTGCAAATATTATAAATGATAACAATAAAATGAAATTCAAAAACCAAAAGGAGCAGCATTTGTGCAAATATTATTAATAACGCTAACAATAAAATAAAATTAAAAAACTAAAAGGAACAGCATTTGTGCAAATATTATTAATAATAAAATTAAAAAACCAAAAGGAGTGGCATTTGTGCAAATTTTATTAATAATGATAACAATAAAATAAAATTAAAAAACTTAAAGGAACTGCATTTGTGCAAATATTAATAATAAAATTAAAAAACCAAAAGGAGCAGCATTTGTGCAAATATTATTAATAATGATTAAAATAAAATAAAATTAAAAAACCAAAAGGAATCGCATTTGTGCAAATATTATTAATAATGCTAACAATAAAATAAAATTTAAAAACCAAAAGGAATCGCATTTGTGCAAATATTATTAATAATGCTAACAAGAAAATAAAATTTTAAAACCAAAAGGAATCGCATTTCTGCATATAATATTAATAATAATTACAATAAAATAAAATTAAAAAACCAAAAGGAGCAGCATTTGTGCATATATTATTAATAATGATTACAATAAAATAAAATTTAAAAACTAAATGAACGGCATTTGTGCAAATATTATTAATAATAAAATTAAAAAACCAAAATTAGTTGCATATGTGCAAATATTAATAATGCTAACAATAAAATAAAATAAAAAAACCAAAAGGAGCAGCATTTGTGCATATATTATTAATAATGATAACAATAAAATAAAATTAAAAAATTAAAAGGAACGGCATTTGTGCAAGTATTATTAATGATAAAATAAAAAAACAAAAGGAGCAGCATTTGTGCAAATATTATTAATAATGATTAAAATTAAATAAAATTAAAAAACTAAAAGGAACGGCATTTCTGCAAATATTGTTAATAATGATAACAATAAAATTAAATTAAAAAACTAAAAGGAACGGCATTTGTGCAAATATTAATAATAAAATAAAAAAACCAAAAGGAGCAGCATTTGTGCAAATATTATTCATAATGATTAAAATTAAATAAAATTTAAAAACTAAAAGGAACGGCATTTCTGCAAATATTGTTAATAATGATAACAATAAAATTAAATTAAAAAACTAAAAGGAACGGCATTTGTGCAAGTATTATTAATAATGCTAACAATAAAATAAAATTAAAAAACAAAAGGAGCGGCATATGTGCAAATATTATTAATAATGCTAACAATAACATAAAATTAAAAAACCAAAAGGAGCAGCATTTGTGCAATTATTATTAATAATGCTAACAATAAAATAAAATAAAAAAACCAAAAGGAGCAGCATTTGTGCAAGTATTATTAATAATGCTAACAATAAAATAAAATTAAAAAACTAAAAGGAACGGCATTTGTGCAAATATTAATAATAAAATAAAAAAAACCAAAAGGAGCAGCATTTGTGCAAATATTAATAATGATTAAAATAAAATTAAATTAAAAAACTAAAAGGAACGGCATTTGTGCAAATATTAATAATAAAATAAAAAAACAAAAGGAGCAGCATTTGTGCAAATATTATTAATGATAACAAGAAAATAAAATTTAAAAACCAAAAGGAGCAGCATTTGTGCAAATATTATTAATAACGCTAACAATAAAATAAAATTAAAAAACTAAAAGGAACAGCATTTGTGCAAATATTATTAATAATAAAATAAAAAACCAAAAGGAGTGGCATTTGTGCAAATTTTATTAATAATGATAACAATAAAATAAAATTTAAAAAACCAAAAGGAGTGACATTTGTGCAAATATTATAAATAATGATAACAATAAAACAAAATTAAAAAACTAAAAGGAACGGCATTTGTGCAAATATTAATAATAAAATAAAAAAACCAAAAGGCGCAGCATTTGTGCAAATATTATTAATAATGATTAAAATAAAAAAAATTAAAAAACTAAAAGGAACGGCATTTGTGCAAGTATTATTAATAATAAAATAAAAAACAAAAGGAGCAGCATTTGTGCAAATATTATTAATGATAACAATAAAATAAAATTTAAAAACCAAAAGGAGCAGCATTTGTGCAAATATTATTAATAACGCTAACAATAAAATAAAATTAAAAAACTAAAAGGAACAGCATTTGTGCAAATATTATTAATAATAAAATAAAAAAACCAAAAGGAGTGGCATTTGTGCAAATTTTATTAATAATGATAACAATAAAATAAAATTTAAAAAACCAAAAGGAGTGACATTTGTGCAAATATTATTAATGATAACAATAAAATAAAATTAAAAAACTAAAAGGAACGGCATTTGTGCAAATATTAATAATAAAATAAAAAAACCAAAAGGAGCAGCATTTGTGCAAATATTATTAATAATGATTAAAATAAAAAAAATTAAAAAACTAAAAGGAACGGCATTTGTGCAAGTATTATTAATAATAAAATAAAAAACAAAAGGAGCAGCATTTGTGCAAATATTATTAATGATAACAATAAAATAAAATTTAAAAACCAAAAGGAGCAGCATTTGTGCAAATATTATTAATAACGCTAACAATAAAATAAAATTAAAAAACTAAAAGGAACAGCATTTGTGCAAATATTATTAATAATAAAATAAAAAAACCAAAAGGAGTGGCATTTGTGCAAATTTTATTAATAATGATAACAATAAAATAAAATTTAAAAAACCAAAAGGAGTGACATTTGTGCAAATATTATAAATAATGATAACAATAAAATAAAATTTAAAAACTAAAAGGAACGGCATTTGTGCAAATATTATTAATAATGATTAAAATAAAATAAAATTAAAAAACTAAAAGGAACGGCATTTGTGCAAGTATTATTAATAATAAAATAAAAAAACAAAAGGAGCAGCATTTGTGCAAATATTAATAATAAAATAAAAAAACCAAAAGGAGCAGCATTTGTGCAAATATTATTAATAATGCTAATAATAAAATTAAATTAAAAAACTAAAAGGAACGGCATTTGTGCAAATATTATTACGAATGATAACAATAAAATAAAATTTAAAAACCAAAAGGAATTGCATTTGTGCAAATATTATTAATAATGATAACAATCAAATAAAATTTAAAAACTAAAAGGATCGGCATTTGTGCAAATATTATTAATAATAATAACAATAAAATAAGATACAAACACCAAATTGAGCGGCATTTGTGCAAATATTATTAATAAAGATAACAATAAAATAACATAAAAAAAACAAGGGGCGGCATTTGTTCAAATATTATTAATAAAGATAACAATAAAATAAAATAAAACAAACAAAAGGAGCGGCCCTAAGAGGTATTGTCTAATGTGTTCGTTGTTGTAGAGTCCAGTGGCTTTAAGAATTTTGTAAGTGCGTTGAGCGAATAAAGATATTTAAGAAAAAAGAAATTAAACCGGATCTCCAAGAGAGTTCCCATTTCCATTTCGGTTGATAGTCGGTGAAATAATAATAATCATAATAATAAATTTTTATTTATAGCCCGCCCTTCTCTCCTTCTTGCCTCCTTGTAGTCGATGTTGCTCCTGGCGCCCAAGTTGAACGAGAGCAACCTCAACGTGGAGCTCATGAAGCACTTCGCTCGCCTCCAGGCCCGCGACGACCAAGGGCCCATCCGCTGCAACACCACCGTTTGCCTCGGAAAGATCGGGCCCTACCTCAGCGCCAACGTGAGTGGGAACGGCCCTGGAGAAAGTTTGGAAAGGGTGTTTTCTGAGGAAGGAGGAGAAGTATAAAAGAAGAAGGCGGAAATATGAAATCCATAGATATAGGATGCGGGACACCTGGCTTAACAAGACTTAAACGTGAAAGGGATCTAGGGGTCCTAGTGGACCACAAGTTGAACATGAATCAACAGGGTGATGCTGCAGCTAAAATGTCCAATACGATTCTAGGCTGCATCAATGCAAGTATAGTGCCTAGATTGAGGGAAGTGATAGTCCCACTTTGGTCAGACCTCACCTGGAATAATCGTGTTTCCAATTTTGGGCACCGCAATTCAAAAAGGATGTTGAGAAGCTGGAGCATGTCCGAAGTTGAAGGGTCTGGAAACTATGAATCCCTATAAGGAGAGACTTAGGGAACTGGGTATCTTTGCCTGGAGAAGAGAAGGTGAGGAGGTGATATGATAGCCCTGTTTAAATATTTGAAGGGACGTCATATTGAGGATGGAGCAAGCCTGTTTTCTGCTGCTCCGGAGAATAGGACACAATGGAGCAATGGGTTCAAACTGCAGGAAAATTCAATTTGAAAAGGATGTAGACACAACTCAATCGGTCATCCATGTTGATGGGTGTGTGTGTGTGTGTCGGTTTTCTTTGCAGACGCGACAAAACGTCCTGATATCAGCCTTCAGCCGTGCCACGAAGGACCCCTTTGCCCCGTCTCGGGCGGCGGGAGTTTTGGGCTTTGCAGCCACGCATAATTTCTACTCTATGAAAGACTGTGCCTTCAAAATCTTGCCAGTGCTGTGCACATTGACGGTGGACCCAGAGAAGACCGTCCGGGATCAGGTGCGAGAAGCAGACCACAGGGAAGCCACCTTTAGATTTAGTGGATTAAGATGTAAAAAGCTAGGTTTGTTCTGCATTTTTAACTTTCCTGCACCATAATGGGGCACTTCTATCCCCCAAAGTAATTTTTGCAAATCCATGCAGAATCCTACCAACAAAGTAGGTGGCTTCTTATTCTATTATGATTGTTGTTCCTGTATTATTTATTATTATCATCTATTTATTTATTTATTTATTTTGTATTAATATTATTATAGTAGGCCCTTGGTATCTGCTTCGGTTTGGTTCCAGAACTCCCTGTGGATACCAAAATCTATGGATTCTCAAGTCCCATTATTATATACAATGCCATAGTAAAATGGTGTCTTTTCTATAAAATTTTAAAAATAAAGTTTGCTTTTGGGGCAGAATTTATTTATTTATTCATTTATTTTGGGGAATACTGTATATCCTCATGTATAAGTAAAGAATCTGTGGATATGGAGGACTGACTAATTATTATTGTTATTGTTATTGTTAAATAAAATTTATTTTTATCCCATCCTTCTGCATAACGCAACTGGGGTGGCTTACAACATTAAAATATACATTTCATATCCCACAATCCCACCCACCCATTAAAATACTAATTAAACAATGACAATTTAAAAACACACTTAAAATAATATTTTATTATTATTAATATTATTATTGGAAGTAGAGAGCCACTCACTCTGACTAGGGGATGTGGAGAGTTGTAGTCCCAAAAATTACTTTTTAAAATCATGTATGCCTGAGACATGGGAGATTCTGCCAGTTGTAGTTCAGAAAAGAAATTCTTCTAAACTTTCTGAGGATGCTCAAAGCTAGCTTTCGGTTGGCTTGTATTTTCACCTCCCCTTTTAATCTGTCTTCCCAGGCATTCAAAGCTATCCGGAGCTTCATGACCAAACTGGAGAAGGTTTCAGAAGATCCAGACCAGCTTTCTGAGCTTGGTGAGATGCCCAAGATGGCAGGGAGGGACAAGGTTCGGATGGGGACAGGCAGGTTTTAACCCTAGTCTTTGAAACCCTCCAAAAAAACACATTTGGCCTTGTGTCATGTACAGCTTGGCTTACTTTCCAAATCCAACCATTTTGCATTCTGGCACTCTCCGCCTTGAGTTCTGGCCGCCATCAACCTTGATGGAGAAAAACTGGCTGTTCTGAGCAGACAAAATTGGAACTGGATGCCTTGTTATAGTGATGTACATTTATGTATTTATTCTTCCCGATGGGGGCAGGAAATGTTATTCCTCTGGAGAGAATGAGATATTTCCACTTGGCCACCCCTCACTGGCAAGGGAACCATTTCTGACAAATTCTCCAAGAATGAGGGTTATAAAACATTCAACTGTCTTTTCCCTCTCTAACTTTCTTGCAATTAAGGGTGCAAACTATAAATGACTTGTATTTATCTTTGCAATGGAATTCCCTCTCCCCTTCCCCTCTAATTGCCTTGACTAAGACTCACACAATTAAAATAAACAATTGAGGCACTTTTATTTTTTTAAAAAATGATGATGATGATGATTATTATTATTACCATTATCATTATTTATTTATTTTTATTATTCAAGCAATTCCCCCCTAAAAAAAAATAATATCCTGAGCATCAATTTTCTCACTGAATCGCCTACCCCATTGCTTCTTTTGCAAATGAAATATCTGCAAATTCTCTCACCTTGGTGCAGCAGGTGCCAAATTTCAGAGCTCATGAATACATGAGTGGAGCATTGAGAAAACCCCAAATCCTGTATGTTTAATGAAAGTCAAGGAACGTTTGTCACATCCCTACTTTGCTGTCTTTTTTAGAGAAAGACGTCCATGCTGCTTCTGCTAGCCCAGGAACAGCGGCTAGTTGGGCCGGTTGGGCCGTGACGGGGGTCTCAACTCTCACATCAAAACTGATCCGGACAAACACTGGATCGGTACAAAGCACAGAACCTGGGGCTGAGGAGGTCCCGGCCACGACAACAGCAGAACCCCCCAAAACAGGTGAGTGGGGTCTGTAGAAGATCACCCTGTCCTTCTTTTATGGTCACGGGAAGAGAAAGGGGACCTTGGCTTGTAATGCCAGCTATGAACATTTGGGTGTGTAAGAATGGGGCAGCCATTGTACAAGAGCCAGCATGGCATAGTGGTTTGAGCGCTGGACTAGATAGTCTCAAGGGGTCCCTTCCAGCTCAGCAGGAGAGAAGGGGGACCCATAGAAATCTTCACACCTCTTCCCTTGTTCTTTTTGTAGAAGCAGTTGGACACTCTCCGTCTCCGGCCGGACCAGCTTCTCCTCCATCGAGCCATTGGGACCTGGAGGAAGACGTTGCAGAGGAGGAGAACTCAGCCGATCGATGGGATGATGAAGATTGGGGCAGTTTGGAGGTACAAACTACAAAGTGAAAGATATACAGTCGCCCCTCCATTTTCGCGGACTTGAAGTCTGCGTCCCTCGCCCGTTTGCGGGCAGCAGACAGAGGGGTACAAAATGGGGTGCGCCACCATTCAAGCCTATGGGGCTTGAATATTTGCGGTTTTCCATTTTCGGAAAACAGAGAGGCGACTATATATCGTATATACTCGACAATAAGTTGACTTCATGTATAAGTCGAGGACAAGTTTTGGGGCCAAAATGATGGGTTTTGATACTACCCTCGACTCGGGTAAAACTTAGAGGCATATAATAAAGGATCGAAAGGATGAAGCAAAGGAAAACAATGCCAAAGGATGTTAAACTCTCACCAGACATAACTATTTGTGTTCACCCTAAAGGCTAGATGTATTGAGAGAGTAGAGAGGGAAAATGCTTCCAGGACAGATTATACACTCTTACCTTTCTTTTACCAAGGGATGGATGGTTCCTTTTTAAAATGAGAGTTAAGGTACACTATTTACATTGACTCACTGTGGATAAGTCAACTCAGTTTTTTGTGGTCAGTTTTTAGACTAAAATTTCTAGACATATATATATATATATATATATATATATGTTATATATATACTTATATATAGGTATATGTTGGTATGGAAAGAGATCTTGTAGCACCTTTGAGACTTGCTGAAAGAAAAAAGTTGGCAGCATGAGCTTTGGTAGACTTGAGCCTACTTCCTCAGATGCATTTCATAGAATCATAGAATCAGAGTTGGAAGAGACCACAAGGGCCAACCAGTCCAACCCCCTGCCATGCAGAAACTCAAAATCAAAGGATTTGGACTGATCTTTCTGATATATATGTTGGATAACTACCCGATGACTGCCTTCTCATCGTCCTGACTAGTAGTCAAGCCACTGACCGCCACAAGATGCCTCCTTGGTGGCTCCCAGTTTCAGGGCAGTTTGGACCATGCAAGGGAGCTGGACAGTGGCTCTCTGTGGTCAACCGCTGACCACTGATGGAATTTCCTTCTCTTCTTCTTTTGGCAGCACGAAACTGAGCAACCAAAGAGACAGGCCAGTCCAGATGACTGGAACAGCCCAGGGTGGTCAGAACCAGCTTCTTCTTTGGCTAGGAAACCTGGAGGCAGGACAGTAAGTCTGGATTTGATCCACTTTGCACTAATAAACATGGCCTAAAATGAACAAACCACTCCAGGAGTGTTCTGTTGTGTCCTCCTTGCAGCAGGCTACACCGTTCTTAATTCAGCTTTATTTTTGACACTTCCAGGGGTGCATCTACACTGCAGAAATGATGCACTTTTACACCACTTTTCAGTGCTGTTGCTCCATCCTATGGAATCTGTAGATTCATAAGGTCTTTAGCCTTCTCTGACAAAAGGTCTTGTGGTACCTCACCGAACTACAAATCCCAGGATTCTTTAGGATGGAGCCATGGTGTGACTCCATATGTGGCACTGAAACAGTGCCTACAAGGATAGGTTTGACTTTGGAAAATGACTACAAAAATCTGCATTTATCCAGCAAAGGGAACACTGCTTGGGAGGAAAAAATGTATGCTTTTGGAAAAGGTGTGCACGAAAGCATAGAACTAAAAATGCATGTCATTTGGAAAATGCATGTAAAAATCCCTGTGATTTTCATGCAGTTTTGGAGAAATAATAATAATATGTAAGCACTTAGGAAATGGGATGGAAATAGCATCAGGAGAGTCTGCTCTGAGTCAAGACAGAATCTCTATCCATTATTAGATTTTGCAAGAGAAATTACAAGAGGAATATTTCTGAACAGCAACTGACCTGGGCCTGCTCATGACATTTTTATTTGATTTGTTTAAAGCAATGGTTCCCAACCTTTGGTCCTCCAGATGTTCAGCTCCCAGAATTCCTGTTGGCCAAGCGGGCTGGGGCTTCTGGGAGTTGCAGTTCAAAACACTTGGAGGGACAAGTTTGGGAACTGTTGATTTCAAGTATTAGAGTATATGCTCAACTATGAGTCGACCTCATGTACAAGTCGAGGGCAGGTTTTGAGGTCAAAATTGTGGATTTTGATACAACCCACGGATAAGTCAAAGGTAAAACTTAAGGGCTTGTAACTAAGGAGGAAGCAAAGAAAAATAATACCAAAGAACTAAGGGCATAACTGTTTGTACTCACGCTAAGGACTGGATGGATGAGTGAGTAGAGGGAAATATGTGCTTCCAGGACAGGTTGTGCCCTTGCTTTTCACCTGGGGATGGTCAACTCAGGTTTTTGTGGCCAATTTTTTGACTAAAAATTCTAGACTTATACATGAGTATAAACAGTAAATCAGATTTAATAGTGATGTCAAGATTTAAAGTATTAAAGTCAGCCAAACCTGCTGGAGAGAGAAGAGGTCCTTACACCTGGGGAGTAATGCATGCAACATCTCCAAGCTTTCCGCATCTTTTGCAGGCTGCCGGCGCCACATCCCTGAAACCGGACTCTGACTGGAACACCTCCGCCTGGGACCTAGAGCCTTCCTGGGGTCACAAAAAGGGACGTGCCCCCCTTGGGAGCGAAGGCTGGGGTGGAAACGGAGACGTGGACCTAGCCACGAAGGCTGCCGTCTCTCCACCAGAAGGGACCAAGTTGGCCAGCGAGTACAACTGGGAGAGCATCCCGGCTGCGGACAAACCGGATCCGTTTTCGTCTCTCGTCGAGAGGCCAACAGCGGAGAGGCAGGTGGGTGCATCCATGTGCAAAAGGATTGTCATTTCCTCCTTACACCAACAGTGAAGAAACTGTGCCCTCTTTCCCACAGACGGCCAGCAAATGACATTTTGAGACCCTTAAAATATGTCCCCCCAATTCCCCAGCCTCCCAGAGCAAGGGATTGGAGCACGTTTTTCCATGCCCTTTGCCCAGGAGAGGTCATTTTTAAAACCAGTAAATTGGACATTGCTAGAAAGTTAGGGTACCATGGGGTTGAGAAAGAGCTGTCCAAAGCTTTTGGACACTTTGCCGGTCAAGAATAGTCAAGACTGGGCTTCCCAGGTTTGATTCAGGATTTGGGTTTGATTCAGGATTTGGGCTGCTGACTGTGCAACCTCTGACCATAATAAAATACATTATGTGGAGTAAAAGAGTTTAAACTGCTAGAAGTTGGAGGTTAAGCGGAAATTAACGGCTTAGAAATTAATCTGTGCACCTAAACTGTTGTGCTCAGCGAACAAAGTTGATGTCGGTTGCCTTGAAGTCATTTCCAACTTGCGGCGAACCTATCTTGGCAAGATTTGTTTAGAGGGGTTTGCCCTGGCCTTCCTTTGAGGCTGAGAGAGTGTGACCTGCCCACAGTCACCCCCAGTGGGTGTCTGTGGCTGAGCGGAGATTCAAAGCTTGGTCTCTAGGAGCCGTAGCCAGACTTTTTAAAAAATCTTTTCAGTTAAAGGCAGCTACAAACATGAGGCCAGATCTTTAAAGTCTTAGATACTGTACAGTAAACTGCATTTGAGCTCTGTGCGGTGGCCACTTTCTCGGCCTCTGTGTGTGACCTTTGGTTTTAGGTGGAGAGACCCGACACTTGGATTTGGCAGGATGCATTTTAAAATTTAAGCTGCTTCTATGAAGAAGAGCGTCATAGTCTTCTATGCTTTGTTTTTGAAACACGGCATGTTGACTTGTTTGTTGTCAGCGCCTGACCGCAATGCAAGCCAGGAATGAGGGATTAATAGTGGTGTGAGAAGAGCAGGATTTTCGGTTTTGTAAAGGCTAAAGTCTCATCTTCCTCATTCCTTATTCCTTTTTTCAGAAAAACATAGATGCATTCGGAGACTGGGGCTTGGAAGAAAATTGGGAGGCGCTGGAGTCTGACCAAGGTGAGCATCTTGCTCTTCCCTTCTCCCTCTTGCACCTACCTGCCAGAGGGCAAAATCCCACGCCAGTTTGTGACTTACTTTCTTTCTCTTTCTTTTGTGCCCACAGGTCCCAGCAAAGCTGAACTGGCACGGAAGAAACGGGAAGAGAGGCGGCAAGAGATGGAAGCCAGGCGAGCCGAGAGGAAAGCGGCCAAGGGACCCTTGAAACTGGGAGCCAGGAAACTGGACTGAGACCCTTTTTTAAAACAATGCAGGAATGAGATGCTCTTATGGGATGGAGAAAGAAAGGCTTCCTCAGAGGTATCTTTACCTATCTCCAGGTAGGGTGTCTGTTTCTTTAGGGGAACGTTTGCCTGTTTGGGGTGCACTCGGCGTCCCGAGGGGATCCACGTCTTTCCCGTGGCCTGGACTGGGTCTTGCCAAAACAAACTGCTTTGGGCTCAGCGTCAAATTCCTCCCTGCTGTGATGGACAAGACTTGAATTGGGAGGAAGAAGGAGAGGGCAGCTCCTGTCTCGCTGCCCATAGAATAGTTATCACTGTACAGTTGCAGGTTTCCGGCAAGGTGTGTGTCTGTCCTTTTTTTGCCTGTTTTATTGGTTTATGCGGAAGCGGACAAATAAATTAACTCTTTAATGAAAGGGATGCAGGGGCAGGTTGCATCATGTCCTCATGTTAAGCGAGGGAGGATATTTCTTGGGTGGGGTGTGTGGCATCCCCTTAAGTCAGTGCAAGGACCCTTCAGTTATCAAATTATAACTCCTAGCATGCCTTACCTTTTGCCAGGCTGCTGGGAGTTGCGGTCCAACTCGTGGCAAGCCAATATGGTCAAGCCCTGCTCTGTTTGGAAAAAGTTTTACAAGTGCCAAGTAAACATAATCTGGCCCCAAACTTGGCATTCCCCCACCTCTGCTCCATGATGCCTCTGCAAAAGAAAAGAAGCCAGGCATGTCAATTTTGGGATCTTTTAATGCTTTTTTCCCCCCCTGGTTGCAAGGATGGCATCATTGCTAGCTTGGAGCCGGCCAGCTATGCCTGTTTTGAGACAAACTGTCTTTTGTAATACTAGAACCCGTGGTCATCCACAGACAAAAGGAAGTTTGTAGCGAAAATGTAAAATCCATGGAGGATGAGTATTAGATGTCATTATATTATGATATCACTTGTTAGGGAATGTGAGATGGAGGGTGCCATTGCATTCATTGCCACGAGGGCAATTGGTTTGCACCAAATGTTGGCTTGGACAGGCCTTTGCTGTGATTCAGAATGGCTCTGGATCACAGAATCTTAAAACTGGAAGGAGTCCCAAAGGCCAGATGTCCATCCCAATCTCTGTTTAAAGACCCCCAAAGAAGGAGACTCACCCTCCGTTCACCATCAAACAGCAAAGAATTTCTTCCCAATGCTTTAGGGTGGGATTTTTCTTTTCTTGTCATAAGAATCTGCTGATATATCTTTGTGCCCATTTCTGGAGGTTGGCGCTCTAGGAATCCCATCCCGTTCCTTGCCAGCATGGTTTGATCCCCTCCCTCCCTTTAAAACATTATTGACATTAACTTAGCTTTAAAAAAAAAATAAAAGTACATTTTAAAAGTGTTTCAGCCAAAAATAGGGCCCTGAGCCAATTGGTGCTTGAAGGACAATCCAGGGAAAGTCAGGTTGGTCGCGATGGGTGCAGGAGCAGAAGGACCGAGGCTGGGTTTTTGCCTTCCCTGAGATGCGAGGGGTCGGACTCCTTGGCGCAGAGGGATACGGAGGTTGGCACAGAACCCCAAAACACTGTCAGAGGCAGAGGAAGTGCTGCAGGTGGGTCCCTCCAACTCTTCTCCATTGCTGTCCTAAAGGTCTAAATGCAACGGTCCCGTCTTCTCGCTTTGTGCCATCTATGCCTCCCCCTTTGGCGACGGGCAGAGGCAACCACGCAGCCCTGAAGAAGTGCATATGGCTTCACAAATTGGCGCACCAGTGGCGTAGACCTGTGCCGACATCTTCTGACCGGTCTCGTCATGTGGAGCTGGTGCTTCCTGGGCACGGAGGACGGTTTGGATCAGAGACCTGTTGCGAGAAAAGGAGAAGGAATGGGCACACGGATATCTCCAAGAGCCTCCTCCCGCTGTTAGTGGAAGGAGGATTGTTTTTGTGGTGGGTAAAATGCTCCATTGGAAGAGCCATATGTAGTCTGGACATAAGGAAAATCAAGGAAGAAAGTGCAAAGGCAGCCATGTTGCTGAACATAAAGAAAACGAAAATAATGACAACGAAGGAGCTACACAAATTCCACCTAGACAATGAAGAAATCAAAATAGTTATATCTTGGGCCAAACATTGACCAGAATGGGGACTGTAGTCAAGAAATAAGATGACGACTAAGAATGGGGAGGGCAGCTATGAAAGAACTGGCGAAGATCCTAAAATGCAAAGTTATACAACTAAGTTAGAACCCTACAAGCCCATCACCGTGTATGAATGGGAGAGCTGGAGAGGGAAGAAACAAGATAGGAAGAAAAATCAATTTATTTGAGATGTACGGCTGGAGAAGAGTGCTGAGGATACCATGGATGGCCAAAAAGATGGGTCCTGGAGCCAAGATAAATCCAGAAATTTCCTTGGAAGCCGAGATGATGAAGCTGAGACTGTTGTACTTTGGGCAAAGACAAATATGCTAGGAAAGATAGAAGGCAACAGAAAGAGAGGAAGACCACATACCAGATGGATAGACTCAATCAGAGAGGTCACAGACATGGATTTGCAAGAACTAAGAGTAGTGGAGGACAAGAGGTCTTGGAGGTATCTCATCCTCAGAGTCACAACGAGTCGTGGCCGACTCAGTGGCAGCTAACAACAACTAACAAGGATAACTAGAAATGGGTTGAGGACTGGTACCAGGACCAGACATCCTGATGCTACATTTCTGCCCCATTGTCACTTACCTCTGCTAACACGCCGACCCCCAAAAAAAGCCCCTGCGGAGAAGTGAAGGAGTCGTCCGACATAGAAGTGCCTGATGTCTGCTTTACTGCAAGGAAAAGAGGTCAGAAAGCGGCTGTTAGTTTGAGGCAGGGCGGTTGGGGAATCAATACCTATGCCTCTCCCAACAATGATGGGGAAACTTTGGCTCATGAGGGCCCTTGGAGGTCCTCAGTCAGGTCCTATGGGCTTCTTCCCTCCTTATCTCTTTATTACTGACCAGGGGCTGTATATTCCCAAAGCGCTTGCATGGTGGCATTGAGCTCTTCCAACTCCAAAAAGTTGGAATAGAACTTATTCCGAGAAAAAAAAATTCCTTTGAAGAGTGGTTCCCAAACTTTGGTCCTCTAGGTGTTTTGGACTTAACTCCCAGAAGCCCCAGTCAGCTTGGCCAACAGGAATTCTGGGAGCCGAAGTCCAAAACATCTGGAGGACCAAAGTTTGGGAACCACTGCCTTGGAACACACCTTATACTGAGTCAGACTCTTGGTCCATCTGGCCCAGTGATTCCCAAACTTTGGTCCTCCAGATACTTTAGACATCAACTCCCAGAAGCCCCGGCCAGCTTGGCCGACAGTCAGGAATTCTGGGAGCTGAAGTTCCAAACATCTGGAAGATCGAAGTTTGGGAACCACTGATCTAACCCAATATGGTCAAGTCTGTCCAAGACTTTAGCAAGATTTGCTCCTAGTCCTACCCAGAGATACCTGGTATTTTTGTGTCTGGGTCTGACCCTGTTTAGCTGCCAAAAAATAGACAAGACTGTTATGTCTGGGATGCACAGAACTTTACTGTACTTTGTAGGTTGGACAGCTGTTGCATTGTGGCTTATTTCTTGAGTAGACATGGGCTGTGCTTTGTGGACTTGGTGCAAAAAGTCCAAAATGGCATTCATCTGCTTCCCTTTAAAATGCTTTAAGAGATGATGGGAGTGGGGCGAAGCTCAGTGAAAAGAGAAAGGAGAGGCCCCAGAATTATTATTTTTTAATTAAAATTTTAAATTTCAACTTTCATTTTTTAATTTTTTTATTAAATCACCAAATCTTCACTATGTATCTGCAAACACATTTAGGTTGTGCCTATGGCTATTGTACTTTGAATGTTGCTAGTTGTTTAGCATGACATTTCAGTGGTAATTACAATTTATAAAAACTTATAAAATTACAACTTAAACTTATAAAGCTATTATTGTTTTCTTATTGTATTATTATTATTTTTTATGGTTGTAACCCACCTTGATTCCCTTTGGAAACAGGCGGGCTAGAAATAAATCATATTATTATTATTATTATTATTATTATTACTACTACTACTAATGTGCAAAAGGTCCAAAACGGTGAGATGAGGTCCATTACTAAGTGCAAATACACACACCCTGCGTTCCCTATAGTGACCCCACTAGGGGACCCTATGGACCTCATCTCACCATTTTGGACCTTTTGCACCAAATCCACAAAGCGCAGCCCATATGTTTGCAAGAAATAAGCCACAATGCAACAGCTGTCCGACCTACAAAGCACAGCTCACTTCTGTGCATTAGTGCAAAGAAGCATTACTAGGGATTCTGTATGGTGTAAAATGGGGGGGAGGTCAGTGGGATGGGGGACACCATGAGTGACTGCACCGGGTGACACCAACCCTAGGGACGCCCCTGGGGTCCCCCACTATTTTGCTTTGGCCTCATCCCATTTGGATTCCCAAATTGCGGGATCCACTGGTTTGCAGGTTTTGGGTTAAGAACAGAGCTGTACTCCAAATACCCCAAACAAGGAGATGGAGGGGGGGGACTTCTTACACGAAAAAGAAGAACCGCGTCCTGCAGCCACGTTATTGATCCCCGAAGATAACGGACGCCGCCGGGTCTCCGAAAAGCTGCTGCAACGCATTCGCACTTGGGCCTCCTGCTTCTTCTCTTCCTGGGCCTGCAAACAATGGTTGGATTTGGAAGTTGGAGGAAGAAGGGACAGAGGAGCAGGAGGAGAAAAAATATTTATTATTATTATTATTATTATTATTATTATTATTATTATTATTATAGTTTATTTATCTGTAGCACAACGTCCATTACAAAATATTACAAAGCACTGCAGGAAAATTATAATAATACACCCAACATACTTAGCAGAAAAGTATCTACTAAGTACAAGGAGAAGACAGGAATAAAATCAATTCAAATTACAGGGGGAAATGCCAGGGCAACAATAGGGCTACTGCTGATGTTTTTAGAAATTTGCAGCAGATCTTTTGGGCTGCTACTGCAAAGGTCTGCCAACAGATCACAATATTATTATTATTATTATTATTATTATTATTATTATTATTATTATCTGAACAACATCAATTAAAACACATCCATTAAAGCATGCAACACTTTAGAAGGACATATAAGACATGGACTTTTAAAAACAGTATGGAGAGAGGTCTTATAGCACTTTTGTGACTAATTGAAATAAAGAAGTTGGCAGCATGAGCTTTCCTAGACTTAAAGTCTACTTCCTCAGATATTAAATTTAGCTACTTGGATTCGGTTAAACCACCAAATGCATCTGAGGAAGTAGACCGAAGTCTAGGAAAACTCATGCTGCCAACTTCTTTCTTTCAGTGAGTCTCAAAGGGGCTGCAAGATCTCTCTACAGACCGATTCTGCAGACTAACACGGCTCTATCTATATATATATATAAAAACAGTCCACATTTAAAAATGATGTAGGTTATAAAAGGTATAACGCTACATAAGCAATACACAAGGCTCTACGTTGTATTTAGAGAACAAAATAAACTGATATGTTTTGTGTAACCAACAGGAAACATATATAGAATCAAACTTGCAAAAAGTTTGTGGGAAGTAAGTGCCCGGCCGAAAAGTCCAACGATGAAGTTGTCCCCGGGGAATCCGTGAATTCTTAAAAGGTTATTAGTTTCCCCTTTGTTGTAAAAGCTTCCAACTTTCTTCTTTTTTAAATTTATTTTTAAATTTTATTATTTAAAATAAAATATTTCAATCACAATATTATACGAAAATAGGAGAATTGTACAAGTGTAGTCATCACTATATAACAAAATATTATCCGGCATCAATATTTAAATAGCTACTATATACTTCAAATGTGGGTTAAGAATTATTTTAGAGATGCCCAACTCTTATTTCTCTTTCTAACCTCAAGTCTGCGAGAATGGAGGGGTGACTGTATAGCATTATACCTTCTATTATTATTATTATTATTATTATTATTATTATTATTATTATTAAGTATTCATACTTTTATAACCTACATCAAGCAGGACCTGTGCATTTGGGTAGATTATATGGGAAGAGGCAATCCTATAGGTAACCTGAACCCAAACCCATACACGGCTTTAAAGGTAATAGCCAACACTTTGCACACTCTTTGCATCTTTGAAGAACATGGAACGGTCCAAAGGGTGCCCTACAAAGACCCCACAACTGCAGAGATCCTACAGAAACCCCTCCGTCCCAGGGACAAACAACAGACAGTGCAAATTTCGGGACTCACCACATGCAGGTCTTGCAGTTTGTGATGCCTCTGGCTCGGTCCCACGTGGACCAAGTGGTTAAAGTTGCTGGGGCCGGAGATGAGTTTCGAACGCAGGCTTGGATCCCGCATCATCTCCCTAGGAAGCAATGGGGAACCAAGAGGTCAGGGATATATATATGAGCAAAGCAAAGCCCTCTGCGGTTGCAACTCGAGCTCCGCCAAATTGCTATTTTTTCTGGACATTTAAAAAAAGGGCTTAAGCCCCTCTGTTTTACTGTTTGACCATTACAAAATTACCAACTTTTGCAAACCAAAAGTATACTCCTGACTGCTTCAGCTTCGACAGTTGGCCCTCCATATCCATATCCATGGATTTTTTTATCCATTGATTCCACTGATTGTATCCATGGCTTGAAAATATTCATGTGTGTGTGTGAAAATACTCATATATATATATTCCTCTCTTTCTCTCTCTCTCTATATATACATACATATATTTTTTTGAAAACATTCCTATATATATTTATACATACATGTGTACAAAAACCACACGCAACCACTTCCATCCAGGAGAGGGGAGGATTTGGGTTCAGTTGCCACTCCAAGGGTAGGAAAACCCGAAACATCCGCTCGAATTCTTTACATTACATAAACAGATTATGTATCCTCAGCTCCGCAGCAGAGGTGCTAAGACAGTTGCAGAGGCAAGACCCCCTTGGAGGCATCTTCCAAAAACGTCTCCGTGGCTTCTGGCCATTTCACGATGCTCACGGGGTCCGACTCACCGGCGCTGGTGCTGCCGCTCCTCCTCGGAGATCCGGAAGGAAAAGCGCCGCTTGTGCCTAGTCCTCATGAGGTGTCGCCGGCTGTTATCGGTCATCTGAGGGATCTCAAACTCATCCTGGTCTGGAGATGTGGAAGGAATTGGCCTGGGTCACTCGGCCGGCACTCCAAAGGACGGTCCAGACTTTCCTCCCAAGTGTGCCAAGGCCCTGGTGCACCTGTCTGGTCCAGCAGCTGGCGTTGGCATTGCCGACCCATGCCAAAGCCCCTTTGGACCTGCTGCTCCTTCCCTTGACCTTTGGCTCAAGCCTTTGCAGACCAGAAAGGCGAAGGCAAAGAGCCGGACAAGAGACAGGAGAAGCCCTCGTCGGTGGTGCCCCTTCGTCTGCCCACCTTTACCTTTGAGCAATGGAGAGGACAAGGAGGGAGACCCGCTCACTCCCCTTAATCCAAAAAACCCTCTTCCAATGCACAACTCTCATTCCCAAATTTCCCGGCACTTAGCCGTGGCTGACCCTTGCAAAACCAGCATAACCCACAAAGCAGAATTTGGGAAAGGTGATGTTAGGCTGCATCTCCCAGCCTGCCATCGCCTTTGGCAATTCTTCCCAAGTTTGGCCGCAATGCAAAATAAGAACGTAGAGAGATCTTGTAGCACCTTGGAGACTACAGTCTGAAATAAAGAAGTTGGCAGCATCAGCTTTCCTAGACTTAAGTCTATTTCCTCAGATGCATTAAGTAGACCTAAGTCTAAGAAAGAAGTTGGTAGCATGAGTTTCCTAGACTTAAGTCTACTTCCTTAGATGCATTAAGTAAATTTAAGTCTAGGAAAGCTCAAGAAAGAAGTTGGTAGCATGAACTTTCCTAGGCTTAAGTCTACTTAATGCAACTTACTACTAGCTTTAGTAGATTGCTAATTTCTTTATTTCATTGAGTCTCAAAGGTGCTATGCAATCTCTCTACATACTGATCCTACAGACTAACACGGCTATATCATTGAATGCAAAATTATTCACTCATATAACTCCAGACTATGTGCTACAGCAGTCTTAAGACACACCTCCGGTAGCTCCATTAATTTTAAAAATGCATTCATTGACAACACTTCTATCTTACTTCTCTACTTAAAAAATAAAATTATAAAAGCAGCACTCTGAGCCCTTAATGGATGTCACTAAAAAACAGACCGAAGAAGAAAACCATTAAAAGTAGAAGGCGAGGGCAACTCTTTCGGAGGAAGCACCTTGCTTACCTGCCGCCTTGTTTCTCAGGTAAGTCAGACGGACTTTCTCGCTGCCGAAAGTGCAAAGGGAGCCTTCGGGGTTCAGCGCTCGCACCTGTCAAGATAGATAAATAATAATAATAATAATTATTATTATTATTATTATTATTAGGCATCGCTCCAATGGATGGCAGAAAGGGGTTGGACTGGATGGCCCTTGGGGGGGTCCCTTCCAACTCTATGTATTCCTGCATGGCAGAAAGGGGTTGGACTGTATGGCACCAAGGCACTGGGTCTGCCCTAAAAGTAAATTTCCCCAAGATCTGTTCACCACCCAAATACCAAAGAAGCCCAAATATTACTACTACTACTGCTACTACTACTAATATTTATTTGTTACATGTCTCTTCCCATGGATCAAGGTGGGTAACAACAACAAACAAACAATGCACAACATCAATTAAAACATAGCAGTTAAGATATATACAGCTGGCACTCCTTATCCACGGATTATTTTATCCATGGATTGAAGCATCCATGGCTTGAAAATATTAAAAAAAAAAAAAAGTATTTTTTTAATTATTAATACATAGAATTACATATAGTTAAACTAACATACTATACATTCTCGAGCCTAAATAATATCTATCATATTCCATCTTTTATCTCCCACAACCGACCCACATATCCAGACTTTCTCCTATTTTTCTTATCTTTTCTTATCTTATTTCAAACATACCTACATTCATTCCGTAGCTTCCTCCCTCCAATATAAATTATAATATTACTGACTTTCTTATACCTTCTTATATAATATTCTATATATTTATAAATATATATTCTGTATTTATCCATTAAATATTGGATATTGTCTCTGCTACGTATAGTATAGTATGTTAGTTTGGCTACATGTAATTATATGTATGAAGTTGTATGTATTAATAAAATTTCAAAACAAAACAAAACAAAAAAGGATAAATTCCAAATAGAAAAACTTGATTTTTCAATTTTGTATAAGGGACACCATTTTGCTATGCCATTGTATTTAAGTTTGGGAACCAATTAATCATCAATTTTATTTACAGGCTTAGACCACAATATCTCAAAAATATATTACAGCACTAAAACAGAGGTTCCCAAATTTTGGTCCTCCAGATGTTTTGTACTCCATCTCCCAGAATTCCTGACTCTTGCCAAACGTGGCTAGCATGTCTAAAAAATGAAGCCCAAAACACCTGGAGGACCAAAGTTTGGGAACCAATTAATCAATCACTTTTACCTTTGACCAAAATAATCTCAAAAATATATTTCAACACTAAACTGTAAGTTCCCAAATTTTGGTCCTCCAGATGTTTCGCACTGCATCTCCCAGAATTCCTGACTCTTGCCAAACGTGGCTAGCATTTCTGAAAAACAAAGCCCAAAACTCCTGGAGGACCAAAGTTCGGGAACCAATTAATCAATCAATTTTATTTACAGTCTTATTTACAGATGTTGCAAAACTGGTCAGTTAGTTCTATTCCCCGCAGATGTTAAGTCCACTCACATCAACTTTAGTCCCATACAAAATTCCAGCCCATTTTAAAAAAGAGCATAAGCACACTTCCAAAACGTCAAGACAGGTACGCACCTTTTTCAACGAAATGGTTTGAATCCATTCGGCTTTCCGGACGTCGAACACGTCCACTGCGTTCTCGCTGAATACTGATAGATAGGGAGCATTGTAAGCTGAAATGAATAAATAGAGAACGTCCGTGTGAAGGTCAGTTTTTGGGGTGCCCTCCGGTCATTCACATAGGCTTTCCCAGCTGCATTTAAAATGTCCCTGTTTCTTTCTCCTCATCCCGCCTTCCCACTTTCAACTTGGCTGCAAACTGAGTTCCAGGGGCAAAAATAGTTTGCACTCATTTGTATTTTCCTCACATTTGTATAATTCATTCCTATATTCTTCCTTTCTATAATTTCATGGTTGCAGATACCGGAGTAGAAAAAGGAATAAATTACAACTAATTATAAATTATAACAACTAAATTATAACTAAAGTTAAAAAAAAAAGTTTGCATAATTGCAGCCGACTCGCATTATTAACTCAGCAAGAGGACTGGGAGAAAAGTGAACAGAGATTTGTCCTTCCCAAAAGGGTTGGGCAAAAGAAAACAGCTGCAGCCTTTCAGGATTGCAACCCATATGTGGTTTGGTCTAAACTCCCCAAACATCTTCCAATTGGTACCTGCTGTCTACATGTGTTGGATTACAGCACCCATCACTCCCCAACCAGCATGAGACATTGCATGGCCACAGTCCCCAAATGTTACCCACAGCAACTGAGGGGGGCTGCTGGCCACATCAGCTCCTGCGGACGGCTCCGGCGGCCCTGGCTGTCCACGTAGAGGCCAAAGCCGCTGAAGCAGAGGATCAGCTCGCTCAGGCTGACCTCTATGGCTTTCAGGGCTTCCATGTGGGCGACGGCCGTGGCGCAAGGGTCCTCGGCGTGGGGCAGGTGGACGGGAGGACCCTCGTTGAGGAGCGGGTAGAGGGAGAAGCCGGAGGGGAAGCCCACGCAAAGGCGGTCGCCCAGGACGTCCAAGCACTGGACGTAGCCCTGGCCCTGGATCTCCTTGATGCGCCGGTGGGGAGGACGCGTCGCCGTCAGCTGGAAGCAGAGGACTTGGCGCTTGCAAGCCACGCAAAGGACCGGGGTGGTGTTGCGGCAGATCAGCCCCACGGCCACGGCCTGGCAGCCCTTCGCCTCCACCAGCTTGGTCCCCGGGGCCTCGGGGGTCTCCAGCTCGGACCAGGAGAAGATGCGGACGCCGTGGTTCTTGCCGCACAGCACCGAGAGAAGCTGGGCTTGCGGGGAGACCAGGAGGAGCTGCACCCGCCGACAGTCCCCCACTTGCAGCACGTCTGGGGGGGAAGAGGGGAAATGGGGAGTAAGGACACGGAGCAAATGGCTGATGCACAACAGGACCAGTGTGCATGGGACACTGGCGAAGGCGTGCCAATGCGCCTGTCCAATGCACACCAGGAGATGCTTGCCGGCGTCCTGTTTGCCATTCAGTAACAGGGTTTCTGAGCACCTCTGCTACGTAGCTAAGCATAAGTGAAGTTACATAACACGATAGAGTATTATTATTATTATTATTATTATTATTATTATTATTATTTCTGTCCTTTCTTGCAGATATGCTCCTGTATCAGGTATAGTGGGCTCACTGCATCTGGGGGCTCATGATCCATGAATTAGAGTATCCATGGCTTAATAATAATAATAATAATAATAATAATAGTAATAAAATTTATTTATATCCTGCCTCTCTGTGCAACACAACTGGGGCAGCTTACATGATAAAATACACAATCCTGTATACCAATAACCCCACCCCCCAAAAAATACAATTAAACAATATACAGCTTGCCACGCTCCATATTATTCAGTGGTGAAGTATGCATGCAGAAGCACAGAGGCAAAGGCATGCATATTGCTGCCCACTGAAAAATATGGGGCATGACCATCCACCTTTTCTGATCCACGAGTGGCCCCCGAACTGAACCCTCACAGATGGGAAGGGTCCACTGTACTTAGTTAAATATATTTAATTAAGTAACTTCCCATGTCCTGACCCCAACTTATCTCTGGGAACCGTGGGGTACGGAGTAGGGGTCAGACTGGTTGAGGTCCAAGGATCAAAACACAGGGAGAGCCAAACTCTTCAAGCTGACCCCTGTAAATTTCCATTAACCCTTGAAAGAGTCCAACATTTCGGTCCCATTTTGGGCAGGGAGTCATCTCTCCAGTCCTCCAGGTTGCTTTCCTGACAGCTGTCCCAAAGAGAAAAGTCTCAAGGTGCATCTACACTGCAGAAATAATGCAGTTTGATACCACTTTTAAATGCTATAGCACCATCCTATGGAATCCTGGGATTGGTAGTTTTGCAAAGACTTTTACCTTCTCTGCCTAAGAGGGCTGGTGCCTCACCAAACTATAAATCCCAGGATTTCATAGGATGGAGCCCAATGGCAGTTCAAGTGGTGTCAAACTGCATTGTTTCTATAGTATAGATGTACCTTCAAGGTGCTGAATAGATGAACAATTTACTAATAAAACCTCCTATAGTCTGTATATGCTCTCCAAAAGTTTTTTCAGGAGCTGGTTGGAATTTAACTTCAGAAACTCTTGCACCAGTTACTAGACAAAAAGAAGTCATACAGGCCAAAACATGTTGAGGTTTTTATCAATAAATCATTGTGGCTTCAGATGCGTCTCCATTTTTCTGCTGATTCTATCGGGCGCTTCCCAATTTTTGTCTCCTTCCCAAAGAGCACACCCCAAAAGTCTTTACCGTTTGTCCGAAGATGAATCAAGAAGAGGCCATCTTCCGTACCCAATGCGATCCTCTCCCGGTCTGAAAAAGGAGATATGGCCACCTTTAGAAAGATGCGCGACCCTGAAGGAGATTTGGGAACTCTGCCTTTCGCTCACACAAAGTGTGGGTCAAGCGGAGTAGATGACTGTCAAGATTAGGGAATAGTTACCAAGTATTATAAGGGATGTCTCTTAATTGAAGGTTGGAAATCTTGTCCTTTATAGGGTTGCCAGATGTCTCCTTTTTAAAATAAAGGCTGAGAGCAAGGAAGGAGCCACTCGGGCCTCCCTTGGGGGAGAGTTACAAAGTCTGGGAGCAACCACCGAGAAGGCTTTGTCTTCTCTTGTTTCCATCAAATGAGCTTGAGAAATAGTACTACTAGTACTTATAATTTGGAGAAAAATATATAGAAGGAATAGTAGATGTGTAGTATAAGGTAAATAGAGGATATTAAGAAAGTCAATTGGAGAACAAAAGAATAGTCTGATATGGTAGCAAGGAAGTAGGAATGAATGATAAAATAATGAGGAAGAAGGATAGAGGGGTGACTGGAATAAAAAGATATGGTTGAATTATGGTCAGAAGAAGGTATGTGTAAGTGGATAGGAAAAAGTAGCAAGAAGATATTTAGGGAGGTGAGAGGGAAGAAGGAAGGATAGAAGGAATGGATAAGGAAGAAGGGAAGTGAGTAGGGAGATGAGAGAGGAGAGGAGAAGGGAACGTAAGGGAAAGTAAGAAGGGTGTAAGGTTAAGGAGAAAATATACTATAAAGATTTTAAAGATCCTATAGATAAAAATATTATAAATAGAGAGGTTAAGATAGGTGGATGAGTTAAGAGTGGTGATACAAGTTTCTAGAAAGAAATTTGGTAGAATGTATGTGTAAGTTTGTAGAATGAAACTCTTGATCTTGCATAGTATGTATGGGGTTTGGGGGGGTGTTAAATTTCTGTGTTGGCTTTGTGAAAAATAATAGTCGCCCCTCTATTCTCACGGACTTGAAGTCTGCGGTTTTGCATATTCACTGAGGGGTGACCTCAGTTGAAATTAATGGGGTGCGCGTCTGCAGGAGCACGCTCCATTCAAGGGCTTGAATATTGGCGAGTCTCCATTTTCGCGGAGGGGTCCGGGACAGATCCCCCATGAAAACGGAGGGCCAACTCTAATAACATCTTTTTAAAAAAAGAGAGAAGGTGGTGGGATAGAGAGAAGGACCTCTCCTGAGGATCTCATGGCTCCCGTACCTATGATGGCTGCCGAAAGCGCGTGAGGGACGAAAGGGAGTCCGTTGTCGTATGCCTCCTTGAGTACGTAGACGGTGCGGTCATGGTGTCGATTCTCCAGGAGGATGTGGTGCAGCTCGGTCAACACTTGCACCCATTTCCTCATCTCGGCTTCGCTGTCGGCCAGAAAGAGCATGGAGCTGGTGGTGGCTGGGGAGCCCAGCTGGGTGGCCGTCACCTGCAAGAAAGGACAGAAATATCAAGAGTTCTTCCCTCTCTGTCATCACCTGCTTTCCCAACCTTGGGTACTAGAAACCATTTGGCTACACCTCCCATACAACCTCAACTAGCGGAGACAATGGCCGGGTACAATGGGAGCTGCAGTCCAAAACCAACTTGGCAACTTTCAAGTTGTTTCCGACCTGTGGCGACCCTAAGGCAACTCTGTCATGGGTTTCTCTTGGCAAGATTTGTTCAGAGGGGGTTTGCCATTGTCTTCCCCTGAGGCTGAGAGAGTGCAACGTGCCCAAGGTCATCCAATGGGTTCCATGGCCAAGCTGGGAATTGAACCCTGGTCTCCAGAGTCACAGTCCAACACTGAAACACTGGCTCTTTTGGGAATTATATATTATCAGCTATATGATGGGGAGGATGTAGCATGGTGTCATGCTTGGAGCATTGGGCTGTGATTTCGAATCTCCACTTGGCCATGGAAACCCATTGGGTGACCTCATGCAAGTCACACACTCTCAGCCTCAGAGGAAAGCAAACGCAAACCCGCTCTGAACAAATCTTGTCAAGAATACCCCTTGGGGATCACCATAAATTGGAAACATCTTGAAGGTGCACAACAGCGACGACAACAACAAATATGGTGGATGATGATAGTGATCAAGTTTCCAAGTCAATGGAAGAAATAACCCCACTATATTTTGCATTACTCAGGTCTCATATGGAGCAGGTTCAGAGAAGGGCACCATGTTCCCACCAACCATTCATGCAAAGGTGTTGGGACTAATATCATCCCCATCACTTGTATATGATATCCCTTCCCCATTTGCCCCTAAAACCATCCTTCCCCTTTCTTCTTACCCGAAATATACAGGGCACGTCTTTGCTGTTGGCGTGTATGACGTCCGAGGCCAGCACCGGACCCACGGAGAACTGCTCATCCCTTTGGCAATGAGAGGAATGGAGAAAAGGAGGAGAAAATAAGCTTTTCTGGCTCAAGTGGAAGCCGCAGGACTTTATTGGGATCAGTACAGATTGAGTCTCTGGAATATTTTACTTATACCTAATGAGAAATCTTGGAGGTGGGATTCAAGTCTAAACGTAAAATTCAAATCTAAACATAAAAGATCAGAAAGTGGGAACACATTGAGAATGTCCCTTAAGAATTAAGATAGGAGTTAGCCAAGAGTAAATAAAGAGGACAAGAAGCAAACTTAAATAAATACATTGGGGATTATTATGTATACTTTTGGATGTAGCTATTTTCTTGAATAAAAACAAGGTATTGACTTGGTTTTGAATTATTTGTCCAGCAAGATCTACCCAAGCATTGCATTTGATATGAGATTAATTAAGACTAGGGATTTGGAAGTAAAAAACGTGGAAAGAAGAATATACAAGAAGCCTATTTATTGTAGAAGAAGAAAGAGGTGGAAAAGAATATACAAGATTATCATTGTATATGTAAGACTGTACATGTATAAGTTTGTATTCTGCTTCCATATTAAAAAATAAATTTTAAAAAATCATTTATGTTTCTTATACATTTTGGGCAAGTCACACTCTCTCAGCCTCAGGGGAAGGCCATGGCAAACCTCCTGTGGACAAATAAGATAACTTATTTGGGCACCTGAGGCAGAAAAATCTCCATCCCTGGGAGTAAAACTACAACAATCAAGAAGTGAAATGATGTAAATAAATAAAAAATATTATTTCCATTATTACGTAATTGTTATGTTCCGATAATAGAGTAATACCTGCTCTAATAATAATACTTTATTATTGTTGTTGTTATTGTTGTTGTTGTTGTTATTATTGTTATTATTATTATTATTATTATTATTATTATTATTATTATGCTCTTTCCACCAAAGAGTGGAACACCGAACATACATAATCAAAAATGCACCATAAAACACAACACTATAAAATGCTTAAATACTAAAATGCCAAAATAATATACTAATATCTTTCCCAGATCCAGTTCATTATCTGGAGATCAATCGTTAACGTACAGTTCTTTTTTAAAAAAATTATTATTATAGTAAGTGCATACGTACATTACAAGTCTTATATGCTTTTATATCTATTTATCAACTTTATAAATTTTTAGCTTAAAAAAAAGCATTAAAGAAAAGAAAGAAAACAAAACATTAATACACTTATATTTCTTAACCTTTGCTATTGTCCTCTTCAGAAAATTTTACTTTTTTATCTTTTAACTATTTAGACCAGGGGTCCCCAAACTTTTTGATCTTTTTGAAACTTTTGGAAGACAAAATGGTGCGCGGCGGCGGTGGCGGCAAGACCAGCCGCGGGCCGTAGTTTGGGGACCCCTGATTTAGACCTCCCATGATAACATTTGTATTGTTAACGTGCCCTTCTGGAAAACCTTTATTTTTATTTTTATTTTTGGGTAAAATCTAGTTCTCCGTGGTCCTTCAAGCGTGGGACCCACGTACCTCATGTCCGTGACATGCATGACCGCCACGTCGCACTGCGACGCCTTCCCTTCCGGTACGTCAAAGAGGAAAATCTTGAAGTCGCTGACCACTACGAAAGCCCTCTGCCAACCTTTCTTCACCCCAGAAGGTTTGGGCACCTGCGGTGGCAATGAGATTTCTTACTTAGAATAATAAAAGCCTTTATTTCTTTCTCCTGCACTCCTTTTCACGTTCCTTTTGCGCAGTTTCGTCTCTTCACCAGGGTTGGACTGGGGAGGTAAAAGGAAAGGCTTTGCATCATAAGAGAAAGGGAAAATGCAAGTGGAACCCCAAAGTAACTTCCTACTGAGTTACTAGGGAAAGAGTGGGTCAATAGATAGTGGCAGCTCAGTTTGTTTGGATAGATGGTCTCAAGGGGTCCCCATCCAGCTCAGGAAGAAGCAAGAGAGGGACCAAAGAGCTCTCACAAGGCAGGGAGAAACCATAGCATCTGGAAGGATGGATTCTGGTCCTGCATGGCCCAGATCAGTTTGTTTATTTATGCATTCATTGATTTTATTTGTATACTGCCTTTCTCCCCGAAAGGGACCCAAGTTTTTTGGGGGTTACAGTTTTTTCCCTGAGCCCTAAATTGACGGACGAAGAATCTTAAGTACAGTATCATCCAAAATCCACAAGACAGTGGCACCTTTATTGGGTAGGCATATTATTAATGCATATTATTAAATGCAAAGGGTATTTAAAGTTTATTTTCCTGGACTGAATCTCCCAGCATCCAGAAGGAGAAGAGCACTACCTGCATTATTGGGTAGGATTATTATTAATGCATATTATTAATGCATATTATTAATGCATATTATTAAATGCAAAGGGTATTTAAAGTTTATTTTCCTGGACTGAATCTCCCAGCATCCAGAAGGAGAAGAGCGCTACCTGCATTATTGGGTAGGATTATTATTAATGCATATTATTAATGCATATTATTAAACGCAAATGGTATTTGAAATTTATTTTCCTGGACTGAATCTCCCAGCATCCAGAAGGAGAAGAGCACTATCTGTATTAAAACCCTTCCATAATATCTGAACTAAGGACTACAACTACAACATCTTAACCAAATGCAGGACTAGGACTAACATCGGCAATGTTTTGTTTTTTCTTTCCTCTCCTGAATCATTTTTTAACCCCTTTGCCTGATGAAGAAGCCGGTGGAGCTTCGAAAGTTTGCAACGTGTATTATGCGCATTTCAGTTGGCTCAATAAAGATATCTCTGATATAAAGGTATCTCTGATATAAAGGTATATCAATAAAGATTTTGGATGATAGCTGGACTTTGCTATATGGCCAACACGGCTAACCCTGGATATGTTTTCCAAAGATTCCCAAGGATTGGGAATTTTCTTAGCGCTCCCTGAGGATGCCAGGGATTTGAACCTGGGACCTTGTCCTTGCTGTACCTCAGAGCTAAGGATGCTCGCTCTCCATATTGCACCCTTGCCCTGCAAAGAGGCTCTATATCTCACCGAGAGGAATCCTTCAAAGGCAGTGCCGGTCCCATTGGCTGGGTTGACCCCCAAAGTTTTCTGGAGCTGTTCGGGGGGCATGGGGCAGATGGAGGCTCCCCCAGCGCAGGAAACATGGCAGACAAAGTTGCAGGCTGGAAAAACAGAAGACAAAGAGGAATATACGTGAGTGAGTGAGTTCCTCTGAACATCTTCAAAGAGCAGGCTTTTGTCGTCACTGTGTGCCTTCAAGTCCTTTCCGACTTATGGCGACCTTAAGGCGAATCGATCACGGGGTTTTCTTGGCAAGACGGCTTGCCGTTGCCTTCCCCCGGGGCTGAGAGAGTGTGACTTGCCCAACCTCCGTCCTCCCCACCACCGAAAAAGATGCCACTCACCCTCACAAGCCAAACCCTGTCGGACCAAGCCGACCAGGAGCGATGTGCAGCGCATGCATTTGGTAGGGTTGGAGAAGCTGTGCGTTTTGAAGGTGTGCGATTTGGGCTGGAGGAAAGAAAAACAGGAGAGAAGGGGGGGATATAAAAGGATGCATCAGTTTTATTTAGTATGTAGAGAGATCTTGCGGCACCTTTGAGGCTAACTGAAAGAAAGAAGTTGGCAGCATGAGCTTTCTTAGACTTAAGCCTACTTCCTTGGATGCATTTGGAGATGCACCAAATGCATCTGAGGATGGAGACTTAAGTCTAGGAAAGCTCAAGAAAGAAGTTGGCAGCATGAGCGTTTGTAGACTTAAGTCTACATCCTCAGATGCATTTGGTGCATCTCCAAATGCATCTCCAAGTGCATCTCCAACTTCCTCAGATGCATTTGAAGATGCATTTGGAGATGCACCAAATGCATCTGAGGATGTAGACTTAAGTCTACAAATGCTCATGCTGCCAACTTCTTTCTTTCAGCAAGTCTTTTGCAGACTAACACAGCTATATCTTTGAATTCTACTATTATTTTACTTAGGAATGCATTCACTTTGTTAGAAAACTTTTCCTGTCTGTCTCCCTATATACTATGACACAAAAAGATATTGCAGAAATAATCCAGTTTGAGACCGCTTCAACTGCCCTGGCTCAAGGCTAGGGAATCCTGGGAGCTGGTTTTGTGAGACTTTTATCCTTCTCTTGTCAGTCAATAAGCTACTGTTCCCAGGATCCCCTAGCCTTGAGCCAAGACAGTTAAAGTCCTCTCAAACTGGATTATTTCTGCAGTGTGTTTGGGACCTATGGACCACAGCTTCCCAAGGAGCAGAGTCTTGCAAGTTCATTTTGGGAAAGGAAAACTATTTACAGCTTGGCATTCCCAGCACTTTGAATTGTATCCAAAAACAAATGGAAAGCCAGCTGCAATGGCTCTTAGGTGGCAGGATGCAAACCAACTGGGAGAGACAAGGCTCTCCAAGGTGAGGATATTTCAATACCTTCAGGGATCCAGGTGAGTTTTCGGCAGCGGTGGCAGCGGTTGTTCCTGCCTGGTTTGGAGATGTGGAGACCTTCAATGAAACGGAAAAAAGAAGAGGCACAGAATGGGTTGCAATGGTGCATTCACAGGTCTCCAAGCATGCCAGTGCCAAGCTGCTTTATGGGGCAATATTTCAATTAAATGGAGCCAAAATCTTTGGAGGTGTTGGGAATGAGCATCAGCAAAGAAGTGGGAATTAGAAAAGCGTCAACCAGGACTCACATTGGAGCGCAGGCTTCTCCTCCCTTCGCTGTGCAGCTGGACCTCCTCTGTGGGTTTCCGGATCTCCTGGGGGTCTGAGGATCCCCCAAAAGCAATGGCATCCTTCTGACAAAACAGAGCAAAACAGAGACTGTTTGCTACAAGGGGAGATGGAGGACTTCTTTTCCAATAAATATTATGAGACGGTGCAGGAAAACTTACGCTTGAGCTCCGGAAGGAGAGGAAAGGAATCAGAGGTCCTTGATTCTTGGTACCTGTCAGAAAAGAGGAGAGAAGACACACCTTTACCTTAGCCATTGCTCCGATCTGTCTGGTGCCAAGAAGTTATTCTGCATGCATAAGGCAACTCCATCCCAGTAGGACACCTTCTCAGTCTGCATAACCTTATATTAATAGTAAAGCAGCAATTTTATTTTTTGGATTTTATCACACACCAAAAAGAAAGGCAAAATAGATCAGGACAGTAGTGGCTTCCTCCGTGCCGTTCTGTATAATTTCCATTCTCTTTCCAGGGAAGATGAACATTGAAGCATCCCTTTTGCCGAACGGGGGAAATCCGTTCAGCAAAAGGTACACCTTGCAAACCTGAGACATTAGGAGACTGAACGCTCACCGTTACCAACTCTTGGGATCAGTCTTTGGGATGACCAAAGAACGGGATCTCACCTTCCAGCGACTGGGCTTTCAGCTCTCCCTTGGTTTTTTCCAGCTCCAGGCGCAACATCCGGTTCTCCTTCTCTGCCTCCTGCAACTGGCTTTGGGACACAGATCCAGGGCCAGAAGGGGGGAGCGGGAGGAGAGAAATATTATTTTAGAGGTTGCCCATCAGATGTGCTTGGAAATCTGTGAAAATGCCAGACGGACTCTCCTGAACCATAGAAACCACTAACACGAACCTAAAAGTTTTCTCCCAGCTTGTTCTTTTACAGTTATTAAACTCTATTTGCGGTTAGGTGCCTTCAAGTCCGACTACTGTAAGCCGCCCCAATTGTTCGTTAGGGGGCAGGGTAAAAATAAATATTATTATTATTATTATTGCAATGGCAAACCCCCTCTGAAGAAACTTGCAAAGAAAATGTCATGATAGGGTTGCCTTAGGGTCTCCATAAGTCAGAAATGACTTGAAGGCACACAACAACAACAACATAATAATAACAACAACAACAACAATAAAATTTTATTTATATCCCACCTTTAGCCGAGGCTATCAAGGCAGCTTACAATTAAAATACAATCCCATATGGTTGCCGAGCAGAGGGGCGGGTTAAAAATAAAAATTATTATTATTATTATTATTATTATTATTATTATTATTATTATTATTACAATTATAGTCGACATATGACCCCCCCCTTAAAAATATATGTAACAAACCAGCCACGGTCTTTGTCCTTTCCCTCAGGCAGCTAAACATCTTGGGTCAGCCCTGGCTGTTTCTTCCAGCCCAAAGCCTCACTCTCTTGTGTTTGCACACCTGCAAGCCCCCCCAATGCCGCCAACGTCACGCTTTTGCCACACTTGCTCACCGTTCGATTGCCAAATGCGCCACTTTCAGTTTATCGAGCTGCTCCTGAACGTCTTGCTTGGCTCGGATCTCAGCCTCCAGCGCCGACTGCAGCTCCAGCTTAGCCGAAGCCTCCACCTTTTGCAGCCGCCGGGCTTTCCAGAGAGTGTCCTGCAGGAGGTCAAATACGTCATGGGTCTCTAGAACTCAGGGTTCTAGATAATAATGCAGTTCAACCCCACTTTGAGCGCTGTCACTACGCAACCCTGGGGTTCATATCTCTGTAAGCTCTTTCTCCTTCTCTGCCCAAGAGTGCTGGTGCCTCACCAAACTACAAATCCTTGGATTCTGCAGGATGGAGCCATGGCAGTTAAAGTGGTGCCAAACCACTATTTCTACATAATGTGGCGATCTGCAGATAGTCATAATCGTGGATCGGAAGCCTACCAATTGCATTTCCATTTGCCCAAGGTAGTGATCTGGAACCAAGGGATGAGGACCGGGCGATAGACGGAGAAGGGCACAAGAACTAAGAACAAAGATGGCTCTGGGGTAATGGGATATGCAGTAGCGAGAGGAGTGGGTTCAAAGGCTTTCACAGATGGAATGAATGCAGGAAAGGAAGGGAGGAAGGAAGGAAGGAGAAAGTTCCCATCTTTTCCAGGTGTCTTAGTACCCGCACGGGTTCTCGTACCGGAGT
>JANUYF010000016.1:13413448-13445948 GCA_026167975.1 Phrynosoma blainvillii
CCCATGATAGGTTTACCATAAATTGGAAACTTTAATCAAAAGTTGAAAAACCTATGATATGTTCACCTGGAGTTCCCACACTTGCGCTCCTGGACCTCGGCAAGATCTTGACACATATCCCACAAAAGTAACACACACCCTTATTGTCAATGTTGTTGTCATTGTGCGTTCCTTCTGCCACTAAGCCAAGGGTGGTTTGCATCTGGGCCGTTCATCCTTGGATCATGCTGGCAATGCACACAGATCTTAAATATCCTAAAGACGCCAGATCCTGTCTGATCTTGGAAGCTAAGCAGGGTTAACCTTGGTTAGTAATTCAGTGGGCGACTGCCAATGAATGCCAGGGGCTGTAGGCTCTATTTCAGAGGCAGGACCTGGCAAATCCACCTCTGAGTACTCCTTGCCTAAGAAAACCCTACAAAATCCACGGGGTCGTCATAAGCCGACAAGACGACTTGGAAGGCACATGGACACAACAGATTCCTTAGCATGGAGGCATGACTACTAAAGTGCAATCAAGATGATGGAGGTTTGTAGCATAAGGTGCATCTACACTGTAGAAATAACACAGCTTGACACCAAAACCCGGAGATTTGGCAAGGCACCAGCACTCTTGGGCAGAGAAGGCTAAAGACCTTGCAAAGCTACAAATCCCAGGATGCTCTAGGATGGAGCCACAGCACTTAAAAGTGGTCTCAAACTGCATTATTTCTATGGTGTAGGTGGACTATGTAGACACACATCCACACACCCCAGTGGCTGACTATACCTGGAGTGCTTCGCTCTTCTCCTGCTCCAGAAATTTTACCCGATCTTCTAAAGTCTTCATTTGCCCCGATGCCACCCGGTCAAGTTGCTGTCTTTGGACCTTGTCGCTCTCTAGCTGGTTTTCTGCCAAAAAGTGACAGGAAAGGAAATGATGCTCCTGCCCTTAAAAAATCCACCTAAAGGAATAGAATTGTGCCCCGGCTAAAATAACAAAGCTTAGAACGGCAAACCTCCCCAAAACAAATCTTGCCAAGAAAAGCCCAGGATAGGTTGGCCTTAGGGTCGCCATAAGTCGGAAAGGACTTGAAGGCACTCAAGAACCAATTCCCTTCTTGCTTGCGCCAATTATTTTAATTGAGGAGGAAAAAGAGCTCCTATCTCTACGAAAGACTGGGAAAGTGATAGAAGGTATGAGTAAGTATGAAGGATAGAAGGAGAGAGAGAAAGTGTAGGAAGAAGAGAGTAGATGGAGGAAGGAGAAATGAATTGGTGATGGGATCAAGAGAAGAATTGAAAGAGGGAAAATGGTTGGAAATTGAAGGGAAGGGAAGAAGGGATAGGAGAAAAGGAGAAAAAGAGAAAGGAAAATGTGGTTGGAGGAGGGAAGAAGGATGGTAAAAAGATTGAGAGTAAGGGAAGAATGATACAGGGAAAGAGAAAGGAGAATGAAAGGATGAATGGAATGAAAGAGTAGGGTAAGTAGTTTATAAGGAGTAGGTATCAATGCAGTAGATCATAGCATGTAAAGATGTTTTCTTTGCATCAAGATTGTGTTATACTTTCTATTTCTTAAAAACAAGTGCTTGTTGCAGTGTGGTATACATAATTTTGAATATTATATACATATATATATACACATACACACACACACACACACACACACATATATATATATATATATATATATATATATATATAAGGAGCTCCTATCGCTAAAGCCACATCAAGACCCAAGTACCTGCCAGCTGTTTCCGCAAAGCCGCCATCTCATTCTGGAGGCTCTTGATCTCCATGTCCTTGGCTGCAATCTTGGATGAGGATTTTGGCAGTGAATCTGTGCAAGGGGCATTATAAAGAATTTAAGATGAAGTCTAGGGAGCGGTGGCTAACCATGAGTCATTCTGTCCTCCAAAACGGTAAGAGATGGAACTGTGCAAAAGAAGTTGCAGCCTGCGCTTTTGCAGACTTCGGTCTACTTCCTTAGATGCATGGGGCAGAAATCCATCAGGCACATCCAAGAGGGACAGACATCACCTTTCCCAACAAATGCATTAATACAGCCTGATTATAGAGGTCCTTCCTGGGCACCAGCTCACTCCGTGCATCTGAGGAAGTAGACCAAGTCTACAAAAGTTTATGCTACAACTTCTTTTGTACAGTTAATCTCCAAGGTCCCTTTGCAAGCTGAAAGGGAGATGGGCTTAGATTAAAGCAAGAGGGCTGGGATCCTGGCGGGAGATCTAGAGGATCCGGAATCTGCTGCTGCTGCTGCTTGCTGCATTTTCAGGGAGTAGCATACCTTGCAATTTTCGGCTCAGCTCCATCTTCTCGCGTTCCAAGCAGTGGATCTTTTTCTCAAGCCGCTCAGTGTTGGAGTTGCTAGAAGGGGAGGCTGGGTTCGTCTCAGAGAGAAGGCTGCGGAGAGAATGGGATACGGAAGAAGGATCAGGGCCCTTTGCCATTTTGCATATAATGGTTATAGATCAGCACAAACTTTTTTTTGGGGGGGGGTCCTCAGGTAACTTTAATGGACCATGAACAATGGCAGGTATCCATTATACAGTTGGCCCTCGGTATCCACAGATTCTGCATCCACAGATTCCGCCATCTACAAATATCCTCTTTCCCTCTTCATAAAATATTTTAGATGTATGTTTCTGGATTTATTTATTATTTGTATTTCTTCTGGAAATGGATTTGGAAGCCAGTGTGAAACACTGTACCATTTCATCTGGATTTTGGCAGATATTTATTTTGGCCTGGCTTAAAGAATATTTTCCTTCTATTTAGCTTTGTGGCCATTTTCAATCGATGGTCGAAGATGCATTAAAAATACAGTCATCCCTCCCAGTCCGCGGTTTCGTTCCTTCGCGGACCGGCAAGCGGGGAGGGATAAAATGGCACACACGCCGCAGGAGCACACAGCCATTCAAGCCAATGGGGCTTCAATATTTGCAGGTTTTCATTTTCACGGGTGTGTGTATCCGGAACGGATCCCCCGCGAAAACAGAGGGGCGACTGTACAGTCAAGCCTTCTACATTTGCAGCTTTGATATTTGCAGCTTTAATTATTAATGGGATTAATTATTAATATATTCTCTCCAGGAGAACATATTAATATGTTTTCTGCTGGAAGTTGACCATAGAGTCATGATGGAAAACTTAAAGAGATTGCAGAAACACTTCTCGACGCATTTGTAGGTCCTCCAGCGCAATACTATAGTCAATGTCCAGTGGATGTTGACTACAGAGTTGCATTGGATGACCTAGAGATTCCTAGAGAGGTGTTCTCTTAGGTAAAAAATTACAGTATCCCCTCCTAATTCATAGGGGATCCGTTCTGGACCCCTTCGCAAAAATGGCGACTTGCACATATTTGAGTCCCATAGGAAATAATGGGGGGCGCGCCGGTGGTGGGGGAACTTGAAGAGCAAGACCGCGGATTACAAATCCGCGAAAAGGGAGGGACAACTGTATAGTGGTTTTTTGCAATTTTTTCCCTTTTCATTGGGTTTTGTGCTCCCCTAACCCCAGTGAATGCGGAGGGTTCCCTACAAAATGGATCCCCTGCCTACCTTCCGGAGGTGAACGTAAATCCAACGAATGGCAGGTGATGACCAGAGAAAGCGGCATGAGACACAGGTGGGAGGGTCTCCTGGAAACGGGGAAAAGAGGAATAATTTATTTTACAGGGATTTACAGAGCTCCAGTTTTCAAAGCTAGTTTGCAAGCTCTTTCTCCCTCCCGATCATCACACATGAAATCCGATGTTTTGGGAGTGAGGAAAACTATAGAAATGCATCAAACGCTCCAGCAATAGCAATAGCTGTCTTTCACTACTTGAACGGATGCTTTGTGGATAAAGGAGCGATCTTGTTTTCCACTTCTCCAGAGACTAGGACTGCATTTATATAGTGGAATTAATGTGGCTTGACACTGCTTTAACTGCCCTGGCTCAATGCTATGGGATTTGTAGTTTGTCATGGCACCAGAATTCTCTGAGAGAGAAGGGAAAATAGCTCACCAAATTACAAACGCTTCTGGATCTGGAGGGATGTCCAGGAGCCAAGCTGCATGGGATTTCTGATTTTTTTTTTAAATTTTATTAATTTCTTACATATAAAACAAATGATATTTTGACGTGGGAGTCACCAGTCTCCGTTGTTGCCCAGCAAAGGCACGAATGGGGAAAAGACCCCTTGGCACGGACGGCATCCTTGCCCAACTAACCGATTCCTTAAGCGTCTCGTCGTCCACGTCAAAGTTGGAGGTGTCAGCGGGGCTGGCGACTTCGGGCATGAAAGGCGGGGGGCTCTTGCGGATGTTGTCCCAGTCGATGCCCTTGAAGAAAGGATGCCGCTTGAAGTCGTCGATCCCATTCTGGCCCAAGCGGAGCTCCTGGCGGCACAGAAGCCTCCGGATGAGGTCCTTGGCATCTTCGGAGACGTCGGTGATGTCCGCTGGGAACTGCAAGTGGTCCTGAAGAATGGAAGAAAGACAGAAGGGATTGAAAGAGTGCAAGGAGAAGCAAGGATGGTGATGGTGATCGATGGTTAGTTAGTTCGTGGGGTCTTTTGTTATGCAATTGTATATATGTAGATAGATCAATGTTGTACATTGCATGTAAAGTATGTAAAGTCTAATAATGTTGACTGTTGTTTTTTTTAACTTGGAAATGCATTTAATTTAAAAAAAATTTAAAAAGAAGGAAGGAAACCTTTCTTCCTTTCCCATTTATCCCTCAATGCCAGGCAGAAGGTGCCAGGCACAGATGGCACACCATCTCCTTCCAAGAACGTGTTTTTCTTGCTAAACTCTACAACCAGGATGCAACCATATATGTTATATTTAAAATCAAAGTGGTGCCGGTGTGTTGCAAAGAAACCGAAAGACAGGTCCATGCAGAATCAAGAGAATGTGGATCGAGAAAGAAATCTGCATGGACCTGATCCGTACCTCATGGTTCATGATCTTGCCGTACGTTTCCACCAGGGACTCGGCGTAGAAAGGGGTCTCCCCAAAGAGCAGCTCGTACATGCAGACCCCCAAGGACCACCAGTCGCATTCGGGGCCATATTTCCCTTTCCTGTCCTCCATGGCTTGCAGGATCTCTGGAGAAATATAATCCGGGGTCCCCACTGCCACAGAAGACACCACCTTGGATCGGGGCCAAGGGAAGAGAAAGAGGTGTGAAACCAGTTTCTAGAATTCCTCGGCTACAAACAAATACAATACATTTGTATTAGGCTGCCTTTCTGCCCAATAGACCCTTTGTTATTAATAGATTTTAATAGATTTTATATATATATATATATATATATATATATATATAGTGCTAAGTTTAATTCTTTTTTAAGAGAGGGGGGGATAAGATATATGATCATATACTGTTATTATGCATTGTATTGGTTTGTTTTAACATGTAAGCCGCTCTGATTGCTATCATAATAGAAATGTGAGACACAAATAAAAGTTTTGTTTATTTATTAATTTATTATTATTATTCATCCTATCTTTCTCCCCAAAACTCAAGCTAGAATATATGGTTCCCCTCTTGTAACTATACAGTCGTCCCTTTGCGTCGCAAAGAAACAAAAACATAGGTCAATGCAAAATCAAGACAGTGACAAACAAGTCCACATGGGTCAGACATGGGCTTGATCCCGCAAACACAACGCAACAACACAAGAGACTCACCTTGCCGTCTGGACGCAGGCGTAGGCAGGACCCAAAATCGGCCAGACGGATGTGTCCGTTCGTATCAATGAGGATGTTGTCTGGCTTGATGTCCCTGCGGAGTTGAGAAGATCCTGGGTAAGCCATGGGGGTGCCAT
Organism: Phrynosoma blainvillii; assembly: GCA_026167975.1. Taxonomy (NCBI): domain Eukaryota; kingdom Metazoa; phylum Chordata; class Lepidosauria; order Squamata; family Phrynosomatidae; genus Phrynosoma; species Phrynosoma blainvillii. The sequence continues at coordinate 13,419,271 of JANUYF010000016.1, forward strand.
GATGGTGGCGGGGTTGGGGAGCTATCATTGGAGTTTGAATCCCATACAGTGGCATAGTAAACCAGATAATATAATATTTGTGTGTGTGTGTGTGTGTGTACAGTGGACCCTCCACATTAATCGTGGTTAGAGGTGCAGGATCCCTGTGAAAGTGGAAAAACCATAAATCATATTTTGGAATATTTCCATATACATAATGAGATATCTTGGATCTGGTCCAGCAGATGTTGACTGTAGAGTTACACTGGAGGACCTAAAGATTCCTACAGATGTTGACCGTAGAGTTGCACTGGAAGACCTAGATTCCTACAGATGTTGACCGTTGAGTTGCATTGGAGGACCTAGAGATTCCCACAGATGTTGACCACAAAGTTGCACTGGAGAACCTAGAGATTTCTACAGATGTTGACTGTAGTGTTGCACTGGAGGACCTAGCGATTCCCACAGATGTTGACCACAGAGTTGCACTGGAAGATCTAGAGCTTCCTATAGATGTTGACCACAGAGTTGCACTAGAGGACCTAGAGATTCCTACAGATGTTGACCATAGAGTTGCACTGAAAGACCTAGAGCTTCCTATAGATGTTGACCGCCGAGTTACACTGGAAGACCTAGAGATTCCTACAGATGTTGACCATAGAGTTGCACTGAAAGACCTAGAGCTTCCTATAGATAATAATAATAATAATAATAATAATAATAATAATAATAAGTTTTATTTCTAACCCGCCCCTCTGCAGCGCAATCGGGGCGGCTTACAACAGTTAAAATACAATAGTTAAAACAGTCCCACATCCCAATCCCTCCAATCACTTCCCTCCCACACCCCTTAAAACAGAATTAAACATAGGAATGTATTAAACAATAGCGCTATAGCAGTATAAAAATACAGTGAAATAAATTACAACAGAACAAGAAAGACTTGCGGAGGAGGGTTCAGTATTCATCCTCAGAGGAATTGTTCTTCTGGGGAAGGTTATTCCGGGAAGGCCTGCCGGAAGAGATCCGTCTTAACTGCTTTCTTAGATGTTGACCGTTGAGTTGCATTGGAGGACCTAGAGATTCCTACAGATGTTGACCACAAAGTTGCACTGGAGAACCTAGAGATTCCTAGAGAGGTGTTTGCTCAGATAAAAATAAAATAAAATAAAAACCACTATTTCTTTTTTACTCTGAGCAAACACTTCTCTGGAAAGCTCTAGATCAGAGGTAGGCAACCTTTCCCCTTTAAGGGCCGAGGGACTTCAGCTCCCAGAAGCCTCAGCCATGTTGGCCAATAGTCCCATGTTGGCCAATAGCTCTTGGAATTCTGGGAGCTGAAGTCCCTTGGCCCTTAAAGGGGAAAGGTTGCCTACCCCTGCTCTAGATCCTCCGGTGCAACTCTACGGTCAACATCAGCCGGACCAGACCCAAGGTATCTCATTACGCATATGCAAATATTCCGAAATCCAAAATCCGAAACACATCTGGCCCCAAGCGTCTTGGATAAGGGAGCCTCACCCTGTATTTGCAGAGTAACAAACCTTCTTGGAAAAGGAAATCACATACCAAGCCTTCTCTGATTTGTGGTTCCTTCCCTTATTTCCTCGCTCTCTGGTCCAGGTGACTCTCTTTCTTTTTTCTTTTTGGTTAATGAGTGAAGAAACCAAGGCGGAAGGCCTTAGGGGTGTTTACAGGATGCAAACAGTAATGTAGCAGTAAATTTTAAGTACCAGCAACTCAGGAAAGTTCCCACAGCCAGACAATTATTGTGCCTTTCCAGATCGACACACCAGTTGTAAGAGTTTTGCATTGCCACCGGGAACCGGTCTTTTCGCAAAGCTTAACGGGTCGAGACTGAAACATGCCTTCCAACTTTGCATAATGAGAAGGGCAGCTTGCAATAATATGGGTTTGCCAACAAACTAGTTCCAGCTTGTTCTAGTTGTTTTCTTTTTAAATCTCCACTTGGAGTAGGCGCTTTGCAAAGCCAATGAGTCCTAGAGCCAACGTGATGCAGTGGTTTGCGCATTGGACAAAGACTCTGCAAACCAGGGTTTGAATCCCCAATTGGCCATGGAAACCCATTGGGTGACCTTGGGCAAGTCACATCCTCTCAGCCTCAGAGGAAGGTAAAGGCAACCCCCCCTTGAACAAACCATGCTGAGATAACACAGTGATAGATCGTCTAGTTATTGTTGTGTACTTTCAAGTCGTTTCCGACTTACGGCGACCCTAAGGCAACCCTATCACTGGATTTTATGGGGCTGAGAATGTGTGACTTGCCTCAGGTTACCCAGTGGGTTTCCTTGGTCAAGATCTGAACCCTAGTCTTCTGAAGTCCTGGTCCAATACTCAAACCACTACACCACACTGCCTCTTCGAAGGTTTCCTTGGCATGCTTTGTGCATCGGCAGCGTGCCATTGCCTTGCCCTGAGGCTGAGAGAGTGGGACTTGCCCGTGGTCACCCAATGGACTTCCATGGCCAAGCAGGGATTTGAACCCTGGCCTCTCAGAGACCCAGTCCAACACTCAAACCACTACACCATGCTGCCTCTCATAGGAGGACCATAGGTACCTGTGGACGTATCGGAGCTGGTGCAAGGAGTGGATGGCCAGGACCATTTCCGCCAGGTAGAAGCAAGCCATGTCTTCGGGCAGGCGGTCCTCAAATTTGCTGAGGAGGGTCAGCAGATCTCCCCCGGCATAGTAATCCATCACTAGGTACTGCAACAAAAGAAGGGAGGATATATAAAGGAGAATAGAAGAAGAGCTACAGCAATCCCCAAACCTTGCTCTTCCAGGTGTTGGGGACTTCAGCTCCCAGAATCTCATACCATTGGCCAAGATGGCTGAGACTTCTGGGAGCTGGAGTCCAAAACACCTGGAAAGCCAGAGTTTGGGAATCACTGGGTTATATACAATGGTTGCTTTCAAGGAATTTTCCCAAAAGGTCTTGGGTTCTGATCTCAACCCTTTCCACATCCAAGGATCTCAGGAAGCTGGGGATGACCTCTCTTTAATTATTATTATTATTATTATTATTATTATTATTTGTATCCCGCCCCTCTGAGAACAATCGGGGCAGCTAACAACAATTTAAAATTACAAACAATATAACTCCAAAAAGGCCCCAAAACCCACCCACCCCTTAAAAAAGTATTAAACCAACAAACTATTAAAACATTTAATTAAAAAGACATACAATAAAAACTGTTTACAAATAACAATATAATAAATTTAGCAAAGACTGTAAAACTGGGATAAGAACCATACAGAGCCTATTGGATTGCAGTTCCCAGCATCCCTCCTTTGCACAGCCTACAGCCAGAGTAAGCTTCGAAAACTGTGAAAATTGCGAAAAATTACTCATTTGCTTGCTTTGAGGGGAAAGGAATTGATAAAATTACATTCCCGTTTCCAGAGATGGAGGAGGGCACATGAAGACCATGGACTTTTGGGGTTTTTTATTAAAGGTTTTATTACAATGATTAAAACAAAGTAAGATGAACCATTAAGGCAAACATAAACAGAAAACGCTATCATGCCTAACTAAATCATGTTTGTTTAATCTCTTTCTCACCAATAAAATTTTCCTTTTACTAGTCTCCAAATGCATCTGTTCTATACATTCCTTTATCTTGTATTTAACATTGTACTTATGGACCTCTGTTTTATTTATCTCTTTCCTTTTCGGTACAAGTTGCAAAAATTGAAGATTTTCTAAGTCTTAGGTAAGGACTTGCAATACCTGCTTGCCTCTAGAATAAATTTTACAACCTATAGTTTTCTTTATCTCCCAAAAAGAAATGATTCATCTTTAATATTTGGATACATAAATCTTTTTTTAATTAAGTTTTATTAATGTTAAAAATACTTATTCTTTACCTACATATAATAAAAGAAATACATCTAACATTAACTTCCTCTGTTTCTCCAGCAACATGCCCTTAGGTACTCCGTAATTTCATTTTACTTATTGTATAACCAACAAAATTCAAAATAATAAGCAAAGAAACTATAAAAGAAAAGCACAAAATTATAACAAAGCCTTAGAGCATATTCTAATTTTACATAATTTTAACTGTACTTATTATTTTGTTCATTTTCTAACTCGGCCTCCTTCATGTTCCTATAATCTATTTCCACTTTAGTTTACAATTGAGGGTCATTCTTTTTCAATGACCTCTTTATCCTTACGATTTAAACAAGCAGAATTGAATTTTATAAAAAAATTAATAAAATTAAATCTCTTTTATAATAAATTCAAATAATCTTTCATCTTTCCCCACTCCTTTTCAAGTTTTTTCTCTCGGAGCATCTAGGAGTAACATCGGTCATTTATCGTTTCCCATGCATTCATACATCTTTGAATTCCATTCATCTAAATTGGGGATCTTGATTTCTTTCCATTTTTTCGCATATATATATATATATGTGTGTGTGTGTGTGTGTGTGTGTATATATATATATATATATATATATATATAATACACACACACACACACATATAACTCTAGCCGCTGAGATCATATAATATAATGACTTCCCATATCTCTTTTCAATTTTTTCTTCCACCATTTCTTCCACAATTGGAAATCTCAGTTTCTTTCCATTTTCACACACACACACACATATACATATATAGATATACCAACACACACATATATATACACACACGCACATATATATATATATACACACACACACATGCATATATACACATATAACTCTAGCCACTGAGATCATATAATATAATGACTTCCCATATCTCTTTTCAATTTTTTCTCCCACCATTTTTTCTTCCACAATTGGGGATCTCAGTTTCTTTCCATTTTTTCACGTATTTATATATACACACACATATATATATATATATATATACACACACACACACATACATATATACACATATAACTCTAGCCGCTGAGATCATATAATATAATGACTTCCCATATCTCTTTTCAATTTTTTCTCCCACCATTTCTTCCACAATTGGAAATCTCAGTTTCTTTCCATTTTTTCACACACACACACACACACACACACACACATATATACATACACACACACATATATACATATATAGATATATACACACATGCATATATATATATATATACACACACACACACACACACACACACATACATATATACACATATAACTCTAGCCATTGAGATCATATAATATAATGACTTCCCAGATCTCTTTTCAATTTTTTCTCCCATCATTTCTTCCACAATTGGGGATCTCAGTTTCTTTCCATTTTTTCGCTATATATATATATATATATATACACACACACACACACACATATACACATACATATATTCACATATAACTCTAGCCACTGAGATCATATAATACAATGACTTCCCACATCGCTTTTCAATTTTTTCTCCCACCATCCCCAATATAAAAAACTGGGGATCGATTTTATTTGTACAATCTCCAGCAGAAATCTCTTTTCTGGAGAAGCCAGGCCCCCAATGTTTCTCCCTCTCTGACCCGGGGTCAAGGGGTCCCTTGCGGAGGAGGCTTGCTTACCAGGTAGTGGTCATCTTGGAAGGCGTAGTGCAAAGTGGTGATCCACTGACCGTCCCCGTGGACCAAGACGTCACGCTCTTCCCGGAAGCAAGCCGTCTGGAAGGAAGGAAGGACGCAAGCAACAAAAAGCAAGCTGAACCGGACGGATTCCATGGTAAGGATGGAAAGAATGACCTAATCTGATTATTGATCCCGACCGGAGCAGACTCTTTGATCAATGGGATTTACCTGTGTATTGAATCGCCATGCAATAATGCGCAGGTAAATCCCATTGAGAGAAGTGGAGAGAGAAGGAATGTATTGAATCACCATGCAACAATTTAGTTAATGTTGTGTTACGGCACCCAAGCTCTTTTGTCAGTGACGGCTACATCTCTGACAAAACTACAGATCCCAGAATTCCATAGCCTCCAGCCATGGCAGTTAAAGTGGTGTCAAACTGGATTATTTCTGCAGTGCGGATGCAGCCGTAGTCTTCCCAAAAGGGGGGAATGCTTGGGTTTCCCCTGCGTTCTGTCTACAAAAGGAAAAAGGCAGCAAATCTGGTACCTCCGCTCTCTTCAGCATTTCCCATTTATGCAGAATTTTCATGGCATAGACCTTCTCGGTCTCCTTCATCCTCACAACCGCAACCTAATGGAGAAGGAACGTAGGGCATGATGGTTGTCGTCGTTGTGCGTCTTCAAGTTATTTCCAACATATGCGACCCTAAGGCTGTCACGGCAAGACTTTTTTTGGAGGAGGTTTGCCATTACCTTCCCCTGAGGCTGAGAGAGTGTGACCTGCCCAAGGTCACCCAGTGGGTTTCGAACCCTGGTCTTCAGAGTCGTAGTCCAAACCACCCACTTTTCTGCCTCCATCCTGCTTTGCACTGATATGAATGATTTACAACCCATCCCAAGTGGACCACTACAACAAGCACCTACTTTTTAGCATTCTGGGAGTTGTAGTCCACATATAGTAATCATATGCTCCCCTTTCCCTGGTTACGTCTTCTTTTTCAGAGCTAAAATTTCAGTCTGGGATAAGGGGGCTTCTAAAAATGCCCTTGTAAATGCTTTTTACAAGGTTTTCCTGCCTACCTCTGAAACTCAGGACTGAACAATCTTTGCAAATCAAACTACTGTGAATCTATGGGACAAAACAAAGGTTGAGTCTCCCTTATTCCGAAATCTAAAGTACTCCAAAACCCAAAACATTTTTCATGGGTGGACCTTGCATCATGCATAAAATTATTATTTTTTAAAAATGGACACATGGTACTTACCTCTCCAAATGCCCCTCGCCCGATCACTTTCAAAATCTCGAAGTCATCTCGGCGGAGACGCAATTGCTTCACCTTCGTGGCCAAAGGAGAGGCTGAAAGAAGCATAACAGAAAGAGAGAGAAAATCCTTTTGCCATTGAGCGAGTGATTGCTAGACCTTACCTTTTTTTTGGACAACACCACCCCAAATCCACCAGGCATCATGCGACCATCATCCATACAATCGACCTATCCTGATTTGGCAGAAACAGTCCCCATTACTCCCCTGCCATCCCACTTTCTGAGCTGCTTTTTAAAATGTCCTGGTTTACTTCTCCTCCTCCCACTTTCACCTTTTGTGCTCAGCTTGCTCCAATAGCTGAAAATTGCAAAAATTGCAAAAGTAGGCTCAGGTAAAAACAAAACCAAACCCAAACAGGTGCGGCCTTTCCTAGTTCGTCTGCTCTTTCCTCATTCATAACCTTTGCCATCTTGACCACAGGTTTATTAAAATGTTGGAGGGTCTGCTTCAATCTGAAACCAGCACCATCTCTCAGGTGGCATTTCCATACCTTTCCAATGAATCTGTGAATCTGTAACTTGGTTAAAAACAGAATAAACCCACCCCTATGACACAGATGTGTTGCGATCCCTGATGTGTATGGTCGTTTGGGTTCAGTGGTGGATTGTTGTTGTTGTTGTTGCTGCTGTTGCCATTGCTGTTGTTGTTGTTGTTGCTGCAGGTGTGTGCCTTCAAGTTGTTTCCGATTTATGGCAAACCTACCTTGCAGTTTTTCAACTTTCACTTAAGTTTCCAATTTATGGTGAATCAATTTATGGCCGATTTATGGGGCTTTCCCGGGAATATTTGTCCAGAGGAGGTTTGCCTTGGCCTTCCCCTGAGGCTGAGAGAGTGCGACTTGCCCATGGTCACCCAGTGAGTTTCATGGCTGAGCAAGGAATCGAACCCTAGTCTCCACAGTCGTAGGCTCACAGTTATGGATGCAGCATGCATGCCTCCTCCAGTGCTTCCCAATCTCTGGCGTTTTGGACTTCATCTCCCAGAATCCCAGACCATTGGCCACGGTGGCTGAGGCTTCTGGGAGATGAAGTCCAAAACATCTGGGAGGCCAGAGTTTGGAAATCGTTGCACTCGCTCCCCTAAATGGGTGTCTTGCCTTCAAGTCCTTCCTTGTTTTGGAAGATATCCCAGGAGATGGCAAAACAAGGAAAGACCTGGCGTTCCTGTTGTTGTTGTTGTTCTCTGCGGCTTCCAAGCGACAGCAATCCAACTGGTTCTGCGGCCCTTGCAACCAAGACTTGTCATTGCCCCGGGTGGGGTGCTACAACAGCGTGCCCCATCTTGCCACACTTGGCACCATTTTGCCTTGCATTTATGCACTTGACTCTTTCTGTACCGGCCGAGGTACCACAAAGCTCCAAGCTGTCCCAATTTAGCAAGGACAGCCTAATAATAATAATAATAATAATAATAATAATAATAATAATTGTGATTTCCTGCATGGCAGAAATGGGGTTGGACTTTATGGCCCTTGGGGTCTTTTCCAATTCTATGGTTCTGTGATTCCGTGATTCCTATAGTCTCTCAATTTGCAATTTTCAGCACCTGGAATTCCAAATGAGTTTGGAATTTATTAATAATAAATAAGAGGTCCAAGCAGGGTTCAGGAAAGGAAGGGGCACTAGGGATCACATTGCAAACATATGATGGCTAATGGAGTGCGCCAGGGAATTCCAGAAGAAACCCAGCATGTGCTTTATAGACTATAGCAAAGCTTTTGACTGCATAGACCATGAAAGGCTATGGAAGGCCCTTAAAGGCATGATGGGAGTGCCAACACATCTGATAGTCCTGATGAGGAGGAATCTGAACTCGGGACAAGAGGCTACTCTCAGGACAGAAAATGGAGAAACAATGGTTTCCAAAGGAGTCAGACAAGGCTGCAATCTCTCACCCCATCTGTTCAACTTATATGCAGAACATATTATAAGAAAAACAGGCCTGGATACAGAAGGAGGAGGAGTGAAAATAAGAATATCAGATATGCAGATGACACCGTAATACTAGCAGAGAACTTCCCAGACCTGGAACACCTACTAAGGAAAATCAAGGAAGAAAGTGCAAAGAGCTTTGTAAAAAGTTGCTGAAAATTGCAAATTCATTTGGAATTCCAGGTGCTGAAAATTGCAAATTGAGCAATCACAGAACCATAGAATTGGAAGAGACCCCAAGGGCCATCCAGTCCAACCCCATTTCTGCCATGCAGGAAATCACAATCAAAGCATCCCTGACAGATGGCCATCCAGCCTCTGTTTAAAGACCTCCAAGGAAGGAGATAATCCAGGGGCTGAAAATTGCAGATCGAAGTGCTGGAAATTGCAAGCTCATTCTTTCTGCAAAGCTCTTTGGGGATCTCAGGTGATCATGAGAGAATCCAGTGCGTGCGTCACTCCAAAAACTGGATCCAGCCACAGACGAGGAGGGCCTCTTTCTTCCCCGTGAACCCTTCCAGCGGTGCGTCTTTGTTCCCAAACTGTTTCCACTCTTAGCTCCACAAGGCTTGGGCTCAGGCATGCCTGGAGGAACCAGTGGGACCGCATTCCTCGCATGGCAAGCAGGGTGGGGACATTGATGGGTCTCGAACCCACGCCCCACTACGGTGGAAAAGCAAATCCCTTTCCCAATTTTCATTTCACCTGCCCCCGATGTCACATCTGGGGCCGGACAGTCCTTGGTCACCGCTATTCCGGCACAAAACTTGGCAGCCTTTGCTGAGATCTGCAGAAAGATCTGGTGGGGTCGTGGTTTCTAATCCCGCCACAAATCATAAAGGTGGTTCCCTTTCCAGCAAAGGCAAGGGAACCAGTGTGTGTTGTGTGCCGTCTTTGCTGAGAACTGCCTGCAGGGAGATCTGGTGCGGTACTGGTTTCTAATCCTGCCTCCAAGTCATTGCCACAACCAAAGATGGTTCCCTTTTTCCAGCTTGGGAAGCATTTTGTGTGTGTGTGTGTTGTGTGCCTTCGAGTCTATTCCGAATTATGGTGACAATAAGATGTTCCTATTGTTGGGTTTCCTTGGAAAGGTTTGTTTGGAGGAGGTTTAGCCATTGCCTTCCCCTGAGGCTGAGAGAGTGTGACTTTTCCGAGGTCATCCCAGTAGGTTTCATGGCAGAGCAGGAATCGAACCCTGCTCTCCAAAATCATAGTCCAACACTTAAACCATTGCACTATGCCGGCTCTCTTGCGAACCAGACATGTATGAAAGGTCTGGGAAGGTCACTGACTTTAAAAAGAATTGCAAACATTTTGCAAACATTTTGCATCAGGCGGGTTGTGCAATACTATTTCCCGACCCCATTGAGAACACCAGTCCGTTGCTGTTTGTTGTGTGCCTCCAAGTCAATTCTGACTTATGGTGACCCTAAGGCAAACCTATCATGGGGTTTTCTGGGGCTGAGAGGGTGTGACTTGGCAAAGGTCACCCAATGGGTTTTCATGGCTAAGAAAGGAATCAAACTCCATTCTCTAGAGTCCTAGTCCTACGCTTAAACCATTACTCTGGCTTAAATCTCCTAAAGGCATCAGATCCCGTCTGATCCTGGAACCTAAACCGGGCCAGCCCTGGTTAGTCCTTGGATGGGAGACCACCGACAAATACCAGGTGCTGGAGGCTCTATTTGAGAGGAAGGGACTGGCAAAACCACCTCTTTCATTGACTTAGGTATACCTGTATCAGCATCTCAAACACTGCCAAGTTGGAGACTGCTGCCAGCCAATGTTGACGGCATTGAACCTTATGGAGGAATATTGAATATCCCTCCATTTTTTGGCACCAAGCTCTGCGTCTTGGACAAGGAGTTGGTGTTTGCCACCTTTGCCGCTCCAAAATCGGACGGATGCACCTCAGTCGTCTCGATGGTCCCAACCAGGCGCTACCAAAATGAGCACGCTCCAGAAATGACAAATAAAAATCATAGTTATCTACCTTGCAAGATCAAGGACACACCTTCGACCTGGACCTGAAGAACAGGTCGGCTCTGGCTGGGAAGCGCAATTTCACATGCGAAGAAGGAGCCAAAGGGGGGGAAAGGTGGGTGGAAATTGGCCTCCTTACATCACCGGATGGAAAGATGGATGGATGGCTTTTCGGGATGCTGCCCTTTGCAAAAGGTTCCTTGCAACAGGAAGACCCACAAAAGCAAAAGGAAAAGGCTGTCACCCAGATTAGAAGGATTTATTTTTGGGGGGAAGGGGCTACCTTTTTGTCAGGTATGCTATGGTAGAAATCCAAGAGGAGTCCCATTTGTACTCAAAAACAGGGCTGCTGGCTTGCAAACCAGGGCATGAAATGCAGCCCAAAATGCACGCACAGGTATCCCTTGCCCAACTACAAATCCTCAGCAGACGTGGAAGAATAATGCAATCCATGGCCACAGCTGCGAGGATACGATATGCCCAGAAAGGGACGAAAAATTAGATTTCGTTTCGTTTAATTCCTACGAAGGTTTAATTCCTACGAAAGGAGAGCCGCTGTCTAAAACGAAGGAATGAGCAGAAATGGATGCATTGCCTATTTGCAATAAAGAAAAACCATGAACCAGGTCTTTGGGAAGATTGGGAACGGCCAATTTGACTTTTTCGGGAAATCATCGTGGCACCCAAAGCAACGCATCGGCTCCAAAGGTGTTTCCAGGGCCGCTGAGCAAGCAAAGATATGGCACCGAACAAAGCTGCAAATGCCAGTTTCAGTTTGCCACGGGTGGAAAGACGAAGCCGCGGATTGAGACCAGCGTTAAAAGGATCTGCAGTGTGGGATTATCCATCATCTCGCCCATAATCCCCACTGCAGATCCCTCAAGGGAAGGATTGGTACTTTAGGATAGAGTGCCTCGGTGCCCCGGGTTCGGATCCTGGCATCTCTCCATGGAACCAGGGAAAGGAAAGGAAAGGACTTTTCTTCCCTGCCCAAAATCCACAAAAAGTTCCATTTCTACAACCTCAGAAGACCAGGCTTCACACTGCAATCTGCCAGGATTACAAAACAAGGCTGAACACCCAAGAATTGTGTTGTTCTGTGCTTTCAAGTCAACTCTGAATTATGACAACTCTATTATTATATTATATTCTATTAATTTGTATCCTGGTTTTCTCCCAGAGTTGGGACTCAAAGGGACTTACAGTCTAAAATCATAGTACAATTAAACACCTACCGACGTGACAACCTTACGATTTTCTTGGCAAGCTTCATCAGAGGTGGTTTGCTATTGCTTTCCTCTGAGGCTGAGATAGTGTGACTAGCCCAAGGACACCTAGTGGGTTTCCATGGCCAAGCGGGGATTCGAACCCAGGTCTCCCAGAGCTGTAGTCCAACACAAAGTGCTAAACCGCAGTGGCGCTCCTCTTTCGATTAGAGATTTTATTTATTCATTCAACTATTTCTTTATCCCGGGATGTGTAGTTTGTGGTGGCACCAGGGCTCTCTTAAATATCTCAGAAAAGTGCAAATCCCAGGATTATATAGCATTGAGCTATGGTAGTCAAAGCAGTTTCAGACTGGATTATTTCCTCAGTGTGTTTTGGACCCAAGACCCATTAGCTTTGCAAAAGACCTCCTCCTAGGAGAGGCGAAAAGGCCGAGTGCAGGACAGCCACAATCTGGGTCAATGCAGCTGCCCCCCTTTTGGATTCTCTTTGGGGCCACGGAAACCCAATGGGCGACCTTGGGCAAGTCACACTCTCTCAGCCTCAGAGGATGGCAAAGTGCAAACCCATTCCGAACAAAGCGTGCCAAGAAAACCCCACGGTCGATTCGAACGCTTTAGGGTGGCCATCAATTGGGGATGACGTGAAGGCAGGCACACCGGCGGGTGTGAACCTTGTGCAACCTTGTGCAACGGATGATGTGACACGAAAGGCACGGCACGGCATTGAGCAGCTCCTAATCTCCGCGGCTGTTTCCTTGCATCACGGAGGGGAAACTGAGTCACGGTGGCAGCAGGCCCAAGGCAATGCGCTGTCATTGGGGCAGAGAACCAGGATTTCCCCATTTCAGGATCAGCCGGTCTTCTTGACACATCTGGGAAGCTCCTTGCTTGGCAAAGGGACTATTTACTTATTTACTTATTTATTATTAATATTATCGCTATCGAGTACCAATAAAATGCAATGCACATTTTATATATACAGTAATATTTTTGTCTCATTACTTTGCATCATTGTATTCCAACATTTTCTTATTATATTTACATTGACTCATGGATGACACTATATATATATTATATATATATATATATATATATATATATATATATATATATATTCCCCAATTTATGGCCACCCTAAAGCCTCCTTGATACATCTGGGAAGCTCCTTGTTTGGCAAAGGGACTATTTACTTATTTACTTATTTATTATTAATATTATCTCTATCAAGTACCAATAAAATGCAATGTACATTTTATATATACAGTAATATTTTTGTCTCATTACTTTGCATCATTATATTCCAACATTTTCTTATTGTATTTACATTGACTCATGGATGACACTATATATATATATATATATATATATATATATATATATAACTTTGTTTGGCAAAGGAACTATTTATTTATTTACTCATTTATTTATTATTAATATTATCGCTATCGAGTACCAATAAAATGCAATGCACATTTTATATATACAATAATATTTTGTCTCATTACTTTGTATTATTGTATTCCATCCTTTCCTTATTATATTTACATTGACTCATGGATGATACTTTATAAATACAGTATATATATTTGTGTGTGTGTGCATAGATATAGATACACACACATACATATACGGTATATATATATATATATGGCTTTCTTGACACATCTGGGAAGCTCCTTGCTTGACAAAGGGACCATTTATTTATTTATTATTAATATTATCTGTATCGAGTAGCAACTTACATTTTATATATACAGCAATATTTTTGTCTCATCACTTTGTATCATTGTATTCCATCCTTTTCTTATTTACTTTTGACTCATGGATGATACTATATATATATATATATATATATATATATATTCTTGTGGCTTCCTTGGCACATCTGGGAAGCTCCTTAGGGACTATTTATTTATTATTAATATTATCTGTATCAAGTACCAATAAAATGCAATGTACATTTTATATATACAGTAATATTTTTGTCTCATTACTTTGTATCATTGTATTCCATCCTTTTCTTTTTATATTTACATTGACTCATACTTTATAAATATACATAAATATATATATTTATGTGTGTACGTATGTGTATACATATACAAACACACACACACATATATATATATATGCGTGTATATATATATATATGTGTGTGTGTGTTATATATATATATATATATATATATATATATATTCTTTCATCAACAGACTTCCTAATCTAAGTTCTTTTTGTAGCTTGTATATAAATCATCTCATACATATATATATATAGCATGTTTGGCTGTATCTTGGTTTCAAGTTTAAAAGCAACTATAAACCAACATATATCTCAAGATTATAATTACAATTAATGATTTATAATCAATTTCCAGACATAGTTCTTTTCAACTACTCCTTGTCTTATAATGTCTCTTGACTCTCTTTTGTGTTTGTGTGTGGTTAATATTCAAATATATAATCATGCTCTCATTGCTTTTATATCGTACCCTAACATATATTAGTCTATAATAATAATAATAATAATAATAATAATAATAATAATAATAGAATTGGAAGGGATCCTAAGGGTCATCCAATCCAACCCCATTTTGCCATCAGGAATACATAGGATCCTAGAGTTGGAAGGGACCCCCTAAGGGTCATCCAATCCAACCCCTTTTTTGCCATCAGGAATACACAGAATCCTAGAGTTGGAAGGGACCTCAAAGGGCTATCCAGTCCAACCCCCTTCTGCCATGCAGGAATACATAGGATCCTAAAGTTGGAAGGGACCCCCAAGGGTCATCCAGTCCAACCTCTTTCTGCTATGCAGGAATACACCAAATCCTAAAGTTGGAAGGGACCCCCAAGGGTCATCCAGGGGAAGGCAACAGCAAACCTCCTCTGAACAAATTTTGCCAAGAAAACCCCATGATAGGGTCCCCATAAGTCAGAAAAGACTTGAAAGCACACAACAACAACAACAACAACAACAACAACAACAGGGTTTTGCAACCTCTTTCTTCACTTGGCCAACATCTCCCATCATCCAACCAGAGTACTAACTAAATTCCTTGTTTCTGCAACACTTGCTCCCTAGGAATGAATGTTACAGCAATATTGCTTTAAATCATAAGAACGGTGTGCATGGCTTATCCGGCATCCCCAAATTTCCTAAATTAGGTCGCTTGGGGATGGACTGCAGCTCCCATCATCCTGCACCCTCGGTGTCACACACCTAACCCATCTCTTCGATGGTTTTGTGCCACTTCATTCCCTCCTTTGCAAACCTTCCCTCCTTTGCAAAACTTCATCCTTCTTAAAAAGGTCCTCAATTTTTCACACCTGGGAGGGCCAACGGTAGCAGGAGAGAAAGCCCAAGTTTTTGCACACTGCAGCGCCCATCATCCTGCTCCCTCACACACACCCCTTCCATGATTCTGTTCCACTCCTTTCTTCATTGCAGACCCTAAAACTTCCCTCCTTGTGTAACTTCCTTCAAAAGTCCTCAATTATCCACAGCTGGGACTGTACATCAGGTGTGAGAGAGTACAAGCTGTTGCTGGACTGCAGCTCCCATCATCCTGCAAAATCACCCCCCCCCCTTTTTTTTTTGTATAATTTCGTGGCACTCTTTCCCCCCCCCCCCCATTGCAGACCCCAACCTCCCCTCTGCTTGCACGCATTCCCCTCCTCCTTTTGCACAGCTGGGGCTGCCCAGTGCAACAGGTGTGAGAGAGGGAGTGAGTGCACAAGCCGTGGCCGGACTGCAGCTCCCATCCTCCTGCCCGTCGCCCACCCCAGCCCTTTCTTTCCCTCCTTTGCAAAACCTTTTCCCCAAAAGCTCCTCCGTGTTTTGCTTTGTTTTTTCCAGAGCTGGGGCTGCCACCTCCCCCTGCAAGGACTGCAGGTCCCATCATCCCCCCTCCCTCCCTCCCTGGGCGTGGATGCTGGGCCTTAGAGTCAGTCCCCCCCCAAAAAAAATCCCCCCCCCAAACTCACCCCACTCGAGGAACTGCTGGACGTGCCTCTCTCTTCGGAGGGGGGCTCCGCTGCACTCCTGGCAGACGCAGAGCAAGAGGTCCAGGAGCCCCTCCAGGAGGGAGCCCCCCTCCCCGGGGACCCCCAGGCTCAGGCTCAGGCCCAGGCTCGGGCCCCCCGACAGGGACCCGGACCCAGGGCTCCCCATCGGACCCACAAGGAAAGAAAGAAGGAAGGAAGGAAGGAAGGAAGGAAGGAGCCTTCGCCTTCTCCAGGTGAGGAGCCCCGCCCGGCGCTCAGGGGCTGGGCGCAACCCGACACCTGGCCCAGGTGAGAAGCAACCGCGGCCACGCCCACAGACTGCCCCTCCCAGCATCCCCTGACCAGTCCCTCGGTGGGAGTGCTGCTCCCAGCATCCCCTGCCAAGGCTGAACTGCCCCTCCCAGCATCCCCTGACCAGTCCCTCGGTGGGAGTGCTGCTCCCAGCATCCCCTGCCAAGGCTGAACTGCCACTCCCAGCATCCCCTGACCAGTCCCTCGGTGGGAGTGCTGCTCCCAGCATCCCCTGCCAAGGCTGAGCCTGCCACTCCCAGCATCCCCTGCCAATGCTGAGCCTGCCACTCCCAGCATCCCCTTTTCAGTACCTCAGTGGGACTGTTGCTCCCAGCATCCCCTGCCAAATGCCTAGCCTGCCCCTCCCCTCAGTGGGACTGCTGCTCCCAGCATCCCCTGCCTGTCTCTTGGGGGGGTATCCGTATTTAACTCCTCGTAAAGAGCCCCCTGGCCTCGTGGTTTGAGCGTTGGACTATGACCCTGGAGACCAGGGTTTGGACCTTCTTCCCTTGGCCATGCAAATCCCTTGGGTGAGTCACACACTCTCAGCCCCAAAAAACCACTCCTGGATTTGGAAAAGAGCTGAAGGCGGCCCAGGAGAACAAATGGAGCCGCACTGCCCTCTGCTGGCAATCAGTGGCAACCAGGCCAGCTGTTGCAGCCACATCTGGAGCAAAGGAGGAAGAACAGCTGCCAAGCCCTTCTGCCAAGCTCCCCCTTTCCCCCAAAATCTCCATCCCACGAAGGCCTCCTTCCTGGGACCCAGGGCCCTCTCCTTCAAGGCTGCCCCTAAAGGAGGAGAATCTACCCTCTCTGAGGAATGGATGGATGGATGGAGATAGATAGATAGATAGATAGATAGATAGATAGATAGATAGATAGATAGAGGGGGAAGGCAGAAGAGATTAGAGACAGATTAGATAAGAAGAGATAGATAGAGCTATGGATGGATGGATGGATAGATAGATAGATAGATAGATAGAGGGGGAAGGCAGAAGAGATTAGAGACAGATTAGATAAGAAGAGATAGATAGAGCTATGGATGGAGGGAGGGATAGATAAATAAATAGAGGGATGGATGGATAGATAGATAGATAGATAGATAGATAGAGGGATGAATGGATAGATAGATAGATAGATAGAGGGATGAATGGATAGATAGATAGATAGATAGATAGATAGATAGATAGAGGGATGAATGGATAGATAGATAGATAGATAGATAGATAGATACCTTTGCCAGGATATAAAATTTTAGCAAGAGTTAGATAGTTAAGACTTGGAAGAGACCACAAGAGCCATCCAGTCCAACCTTCTGCCATGCAGGAACTCACAATCACAGATGGTCATCCGGCTTCTGTTTAAAAACCTCCAAAGAAGGAGACTCCACCACTCTCCAAGGGATGGATAGATAGAGGAGCCAGTGTGGTTTGAGCATTGGACCTAAACCTCTGGAGACCAGGGTTCTAATAATAATAATAATAATAATAATAATAATAATAATAGATGATGCTCTCACCCTGGAAATAAAGTAGTGGCACTCTTAGGATGAGCAGAGGTTGCATTTAACCAGCAGGGGCCAGCCGTGCCTGTCTTTTTCTCTCTCTGGAAAAACACACACCCAACACACACTCAGCCTTGTGGTGTGTGTGCAATGGTGCGCATGCCCCCTGCGCACGCCTGCCACACCTATCTATCTATCTATCCATCCCCTTTGCACAGGGCCACCACCGGCTGCTGCTGGGAAGGCCAAAAATAATTGGGGGGTTTCCTTTTCCCTTGGCTCCTTTCCAAGCAGGGCAAGAGAGAGAAGGAGGAGGCCACAAAGAATGTGAAGAATGGACATTTCTCTCTGCTCCTCTACGCATTGCTCTCCATGCTGCGCGCACATTTTTCTTTCCACCCGCCCCAGGAATCGGACTCATTATCCCTGGAATGCATGGAAGGAAAGAGGCTTCCAGGGCAGCTGCAGAGTGCCTCTCCAAGCAAACTGGGACTGGCCCAGTTTAGAAGCCTTTCCTCGGCCAGTTAAGTTCTCCGGACCATTGGCACTTCAACCTGGAGCATCCTAATGGACACCGTCGGCCCATGGGCTTGCATCTGCACTGCAGAAATAACGCACATTGACATCACTTTCTTTAACCATTGTGTCTCAATGCTGTGGAATCCTGGGATTTGTCATTTGTTGGGGCAGCGGAGCCGCCCAAGAGAGAAGGCGAAATGTCTCGCAAAACTACAAATCTCCAATTCCATAGCATTGAGCCAGTGTCCCAATTGCATTAATTCTGCAGTGCAGATGAAGCCACGCAACCACAGTGGCAGAGATCCTCCTTGGCAATGGGGTCTGGGTTCAAATCTCAGGTAAGGCTGGGAAAGAAAGGTACCCTCACTGAGATCCAGTGATTTCCAGATCAAGCCTAAGGATAGTGCCTTGCGATGGCATTAAAACATCACGCATTAAGCCCCAACTACATTCACACACAAAGACATCATACTCGCCTGTTTGGAAATTTGGGTATCATCTTAGCCAAAGGGGCTGCTCCCAGAAGGAATAGGGAATATTTATTCTAGGCAACATGCTTCTAGCCAAAAGATGGGCGCAGCCCCAAGGACTGAAAGGGAGGAAGCTAAATAAGTAAATTTGTATAAGCCCCCCTGGAGAACCTTTGCAAGTCGAAGCCACAGGTTAGGCCTTGCAAACAACATTGAGTTGCAATCTTCCAAATGGATGCCAGGAATTGGAAAGGGAGATCCAATTTCTGCATGCAGTTTTCTATCCCGCAGGCTACATCTGCATTGCAAAAATAATGCAGTTTCAGCACAGGATTGTGTTGTGCGAAAGGGACCCCCAAGTCAAGGCAGTTTGGTGCAATTTTTTGGAAAGAGATGGACAAGTTGCTCATTCTCATTGTGGGTCAGTGTGTTAAAAAAAAAAAAGGCTGGAGGTTCATGCCCTTTAAAAATGCCCAGGTGTGAGCTGTAGTTTCAAGGGTGGCAAAGATCTTTTGCCATTGCAAAACACTGCCAAGCCTCTTCACATACTGCTACGGACAGCTGCAACCGAAGCCCCCTCCTCCGTCCATGCTCACATTATTGAAGGGTCTCCTCCCATTCCTCATTCCCCGCCAGTGTGAGCCATGATGGATGTAGGGGAAAATATCCTTACAAGAATGCTGGGCACGGGTCCAGGGAAAGCAGGCTTTGGACTCCAGGAAGCCTTCTTCTAAAACAGGGAGGGAAAAGAATGTCCCAGGAGGACGCCCATCCTTTCGCAGCCTTGGCGTTCCTGGAAGCCAAGGGCAAAAATCATCGCCGGCTTCCAATCGGAAAAAAAACGCTTCCAAGCTTAGAAAAGGGATTTCACTTTCCTCAAAGTCACATTTCACTTTTCTCAGAGTCACACAGTTGCTGCTCCTCGCTGACTAAGACGTAAGCCCTCAATGACGCCGCAGCAATGGCTAATTTGGGGTTTTTCCAAAGATCGCGGAACTCCCTGCTAAGGGAAACTAGACTTGCTTTTCCCCATGACGTCCTCCTAGGGATATAGATATAGATATCAGAGGCTTTTACTAATTTAGCGGTGTTTACTGGTCTTCCATGCACACACCTAATTGTTTTAAAACTGTTGATTTGGGGATGGTTTTAGTAATTTAATTGTACCCACCTTTGCTGGGGTTAGGGGCACAGGACTTCTGTGAAAGTAGGGGGAAATGCAAATAAAAAAATTATATATATTTTAACCTGCAAGAATAACTTCTCCGGGAATCTCTAGTTCCTCCAGCATGACTCTATGGTCAAACTTTGCCAAAGTTGACCACAGAATTGTGCTAGAGGACTGACAAATGCCTAGAGAAGTGTCCTCTCTAGGGATCTCTATGTCTTCCGGTGCAATTTCTGGTGAAAGTTGGCCACAGAGTTGTCCTGGAAAGTCTAACAGAGATCCCCAGAGAGAACCTAGAGATTCCTAGAGAACATATTAATCCAGTCCGCAGAAGTCAAAGCTGCAAATGTGGAGGGTTGACTGTAGTCAATTACACAGTCCATCTGAGTTGGGCACCGGACAAAGAGAACTGAAATACAAAAGCAAAGATAGGCGGCAGCAGCAGCAGCAAACATCAAAATCAACTTTAATGTAAAGGACGCGGGTGGAATATTTAACAGCCCTTCCACCCTTGAGACCAAATGCAGTTTCTGTATTGGTTAAGATCCAACCCTAAGTGGCTTTGAACGGTAGGGTGGCTGCGTTCCAGCCTCCCACGGATTCATCTTCCTTCATATACCTCTGGCAGAGAGAAAAATATAATTATCGGTCCCTCTTACCCACTGATGATTTGCAAACTCATAACTCCCCACCTCCTTTTCTCCTGGAAAGACAACATCGATTACCTTCCAATTCATCCCTGCAATGTTTCCATGGGATCTATATTTCCCCAATTGGGAAAAGTAGCTGCACCAAGATTGGAGAGCTTGGAGGAAGAATTTCTTTTTTGGACGTTTACTCTGCTAAGTTCTAACCAAGACATGAACCCGACAAAGGTCTACCCCAAGGGTGGCCCTCCAGATGTGGCCACGCATTGCCCAGCACTCCTCATATGCTAGCTAAGGCTGATGGGAACTGCAGCCCAACATCTGGAAGGCTGCACTCACAAATGAGACAACCAGCTGCCAGGAATGTGTAGTGATGAACAAAATGCCCCCTCGAGCCCACTCTGTGCCCAAACTTCTTCTGTACAAATTATTCCCACATTTTAGAACAGGTATGATCTATAAACTATACTCGGGGAATGTGGGCAGCCCATACGGACATATCTTTGTATACAGACAGGGGTAGCACATTTAATGTTCCCTTGCCACCCAGGGTGTGAGCTACTGTTTTTGCCAAAATAATTCTCTGCATTGTTCAGCAAAGGCACAGAATCCCAACTTCCCAGAGGATTCGGAGTGGTTTTGTTCAAAGCAACCACTGCGAGTTGCCAGACTTTGGAAAGCAACGTCCAAAAACACAAGAGACTTTTGCTCCATCGTCCACCCCAATGCCATCCTGAGCATCACCAAAACGATACCCAGGTCAGATTAAGATACAACTAGGAGGAAAATAATGTGAGTAAATTGCAAGGGAAGGGGAGTGAGAGGCTGCCTTAACATCAGTGAGTGGCAAAGCAGGTGTTCCCTCCAAAAAGGCAAGCGTACAAAATTGTGCATTGAAAAATGGCGTGGGCGGTGGGGAAGTGTGCCAAGAGATTGCCATCGCTTGCTTGTGGCCTCAAGTATTCGATCATGAAGAGACCAACATGCACATCCCAATTGTCCTGCCTCCAATACCAGACAAAGTGAAGCACCAACTTGTGTGTTGCTCAAGCAAACTGTTCTAGGAGGACAGGCTGGGATCTGTGCCCCAATGTTTTGGGTCAGCTGAATATCCCTAGAGAAATAAGAAGAAGCCGACGGGTGAAGGACACCCCATTTCCCACCCCCCTGGCTCTCAATTTGTAGGGGTGCACCGAGCTTGCCTCCCCAAGTCAAGTAAAAAGAGAAGGCTGGCCCCAGACACCAGAGAAAATTATTGTCTTAAACACAGCCGATGTATTAAACATTTCTTCCAAAAAATATTATTATTGTGCACAAGCTCCTTTCATTCAAGAAAAGGGTTTGGGGGGGTCTTCAGGGTATTTTTGCTGAGAGTTCAGAGTCAGTCTCTGAAGGGGCAGTCGGTCGGGGGTGCCCTGCTGGGTAAGTTGTGCCAAAGTTGGGCAAAGTCTGCAAGGCAGTTCTCTCACCCTCAACGCACAGCCCCCCAATGGCAAAGAGCGGGGGGCATCAATCGTGCCTGCGTTTGGAGGGTGGCACCAGGTGAGGAGGCAGTTCGGCTGGCAACTCGTGGCCCTCCAGCTTGACCTTGATGAGGTGGTTGGCCAGGGCAAACTCTTCATCATCCAGCAATCCATCCCTGTCCACGTCCGCCAGCTTCCAAATCTTGCCCAGGACAGTGTTGGGCAGTTTGGACTTGACCATCTCCTTCTTGGCGCTGGCCCCTGTGATTTTGCCGTTGACGGGCGAGAGGGTGTAGAAGATCTCATCGTACGTGGGCTTGTCTTTGCTCACCACCCACTCCACGTCGTCGATGCCCTCGCCGGCCCCCTCGCCGTAGCCGTGGCCAAACGGGCCATTCATGGTGCCCTCGAAAGCCCCGCCTTTCACCACCTGCACGGGCATCTGCGACTCCTCCTGGCGCACCATCACCATCAGCCGGGCAATGTCATTGGCCAACATGTCATCCACGGCATCCAGAAGTTTCTGCTTGAGGGGCTGGAACTTGGTGAAGTCCTGCGTCAAGAGCTGCTCCTGAGAAAAGAGGGCGGACCATCGGCAACATTACTAGCATAACACACAGTGTCAAACAGTACAGTGATCCCTTCACATTCGCTGGGGTTGGGGTGAAGGACCCCCATGAATGTGGAAAAACCACGAATAAAAAATCCACTATACTTTTTACCTAAGAGGACACCACTCTAGGAACCTCCAGGTCCTCCGGTGTAACTCTGGTCAACATCTGCCAGAAGTTGATCATAGAAGGACTTATAAATGGCTAGAGAAGTGTTTTCTCTAAGAACTTCTAGGTTCTCCAACACAACTTTATGGTCAATTTCCAGCAGAATTGCACTGGAGGATTTAAGAGATTCACAGAGAGAACATATTAATCAAAACTGCAAATCATCAAATCCGCAAAAGTCAAAGCCACAAATGTGGAGGGCCAACTGTAGTGACTGATATTAAAGCATGAAGTTCACTCCACCTCCGATGAGGCCCAGCTCCTTCCATCCCATGCACTATCTCACGAATAACCATTCCTCTTCTGGACATCCTACCTGCATCTTACGGAGGTTAGGGAAGTCCCCTGGAGAGATCTGGTGCTCCCGTTCGATCTTGAGGTAGATCTCCCCTAGGTTGTTCACCAGCTCTTTCTTCTTGCTCTCCTTCCCAAAGACGTTGGGCATCTCCTTCTTCAGGGAGCTGATAATGTAGGCATGGACCTGTAGCCGGGGTTGGCGGAGTGGAGGAGAGTTGGATTAACCAGGTATGAAATATAGCTGCTAGTTCTTCTATACCCTTCACAAAGGGGACTCTGACATTCCCAGCTGTATCTCCTGAAACTCTATCAAGCCCCTATTTGGAAGACAAAATGAACCCCTATACCACCGGCCATTGCCCAAAGGCAGGATTGTGGACCACCGACACCCCACCAACAAAGTCAACCCTGGGAGCTCCAAGGCATCAACATTAGTGTTGTGAAGGCTCACAGGAGCAAAATGGCAAGGATTTCTTTACTTAGACCATGTAGGAAGACAATCAGAAAGCCAAAGCCTTGCGCACGTTCCTGACTAACCTTGGCTAGCCTGGCCCTCTTGATAAGGTCATTCAGCTTCCGCAGGGCGGCGTTGCGTGGCAAGGACTGGATATCCTTAAAGAGGTCCTGCTCCTCCGCCTCAAAGAGTTTCCGGTTGTCCGGGATGAGCAACGGAT
Source organism: Phrynosoma blainvillii (assembly GCA_026167975.1). Lineage (NCBI taxonomy): Eukaryota > Metazoa > Chordata > Lepidosauria > Squamata > Phrynosomatidae > Phrynosoma > Phrynosoma blainvillii. The sequence goes on from JANUYF010000016.1 coordinate 13,443,087, forward strand.
GGGACCAGAAGGAGCCAATGTAGACCCGTACCACCTCCGGCGTGTTGATGATTTTGCCCAGGGACCACATGAGGGCTCCGTAGACCCGCATCAGCTGCTGGGTCTCGATCTGGTCCGCCTTGTTCAGCACCACCCGGATCTTGTCCTCGTGGTTCTTGAGGGCCTTGATCACCTCCGAGAACTCGTCCGAGATGTCCAGCTTGTGGGCGTCGAAAAGCAAGATGATGCGGTCCACCCGCTCGGCAAACCACTCCAGGACGGCGGCAAAGTCGTAGCCTGCGGGAAGCCAAGAGGCAGCGTTAACATTTGCGTGGCTGGACAAGATGGAAGCGAACAAAATCAACCTCGCTCTAAAGGACAATCTGGACAATGTTGTAAGCCGCCCCGACTGCTCTGAAGAGGGGCGGGATATAAATAATTATTATTATTATTATTATTATTATTACAAGCAAAATTCGAAACGGAGGAATTGCACAAACGATCATTTTTATTACAGCAGGGTCTCCATTTATCCATTGCATGCAGTGATTCCCAAATTCTGGCCTTCCAGGCATTTTGGACTTCAGCCATCTTAGCCAATAATCTGAGATTCTGGGAGCTGAAGCCCAAAAAACCTCAAAAGCCAAAGTTTGGGAATCACTGCCTCCTAACTGACAAAAAACTTTGATTCCTCAAGTGTTTTGGGATCTAGGAGCTGAAGTCTAAAATACCTGGAAGGCCAGAGAGTTTGGGAATCAACCCAAACTAGACATGTTAAACTTATGGAACCATGCTTTAAATGACTCGAGAAGACCATTTTGCATATGAAGCCATCTTCCAATATACTTTATTTTTCATTTCACAAGCCCCATTTCAACACCTCACAAAATTTCCCAGACCAGAGTAAAGAAGGAAGTGCAAGGTTTACTTCTGTCCACAGGGGCTTCCCTGGTTTCTACAATTCTGAGAAAGTCAGATATAGATATATACGTTGTTGTGGGCCTTCAAGCCCAAGGAGGTTTTTAAACAGAGGCTGGACGGCCGTCTGTTGGGAGTGCATTGATTGTGTATTCCTGCATGGCTCCAGGGGGTTGGACCGGATGACCCTTGGAGTACCTTCCAAATCTATGACTCTATGAACACTTCTGACATCTGGTTTCCAGCTGCAAAAGGAATGGAAGATGCTCAACAGCCACTTCGCAGCTGCGTGAACGCCTCCACAAACAAGGCACACAAGCCGATGCATTTAACAAGCATACGTTTAAATTATTCCCTGCCTCGGTGCAAAAGAGATGTCCTCCAAAGGGAGAGATAATTCAGATTTTTACATGGGTCAAGTTATATTTTTGCAGAGTAGCAGATTTACCTGCTCTGGACGCAAAGGTTACTGGGTCCAATCCCCAGCGCTTCTTTTCACGCACCTTTTCTGCTGAGCAAAGTCCCACCTTGCTATCAGTCCCCAGCATTTTCCAAGCAGTTCCCAGACGCTGGTCCTCTTAGCGGTTTTAGACTTCAATTCCCAGAATCCCCAGCCAACTTGGCCGGCACAATTAAAACACACACAAAAGCGATGCATTAAAATAGAATTAAATTATGACAGCATTGCAATATTGTTGTTGGGTACCTTCAAGTCATGTCTGACTTATGGTGACCCTAAGGCAACTCCTTTCTTGGCAAGGTTTGTTCAGAGGAGGTTTGGCGTTGCCTTCCCCTGAGGCTGAGAGAGTGTGACTCTGGCTATTCGCTCCTCCAACCGTCGTTGTTTAGTCGAGCTGCTATTTTAAAGAATTGTATGTTTTTATTTATTCGTTATCTTAATTCTGCATTAGTTTAATATATTTTTAAGGGGTGGGAGGGTTAGGGAATGGATTGTTGGATCTTGTTTTAACTTGTTGAGATGTTTTTAATGTATTGTACGCTGCCCCGATTGCGTTGCATAGGGGCAGGATAAAAATAAAAATTATTATTATTATTATTATTATTATTATTATTATTATTATTGTCATCTGGAAACTAAAGTCTGCAACACTTGGAGGACTAATGTTTGGGAACCATTGCATTACACAGTAGACTCGGGATTTAAAACCAACACGAAGCACCGCACAACAATCCCAAATCTGGGTTTTGAGATCCCGACTCCCCCCCAAAAAAGCAAAGAGAAGTGATCCTTCATCTTCTCACCTCAAGACAAAGTCAGCCATTTCACAAACCATGCATTTTAAAAAAGAACAGGAAGCAGGGGGAAATAAACCACCGGTCGTTGCCACATGTGTGTTTATCCGCTTTTTGTCTACAGCTGCAAAGTTTACACAATGCTGTCAGCATTGCCACAGAGATTCAGGGGCTTCCTTCTCCGGGGGACAAAATGTTAAATTGAGGCTTTAGAACCAGAGCTTAGAAACTTTTAAATATATATTTTTGGACTACTCTGCAAGGGGGACGTCATGCAGAAAATGGAGCGAGCTTTTTTCCTGCTGCTCCAGAGACGAGACCACGAACCCACGGATTCAAACTGGAAGAAAAACGTAGCAGAGAGATCTTGCGGCACCTTTGAGATCCACTGGAATAAAGAAAGTTGGCGTTAAGTCTCAAAGGTGCTACAGGATCTCTCTACATACTGATGCTACAGACTAACACGGCTATATCTTTGAAATAAAGAATTAAAGATGTACGTATGTGTGTATGCATTGAAAGCCTGCAGGCACCGAAGTTTATGTGGATGTTTTAATTTAATTAAAATATATAAAATTAAAACTTCCCCTTGGTTTAAAAAAGCCACATTCTCATATAGAGTTTAGATTCTTTCTATTCTTTCTATTGAGTTTATATATTGAGTGTGTATATATGTATATATATATATATATATATACACACACACACACA
>JANUYF010000016.1:13448448-13455948 GCA_026167975.1 Phrynosoma blainvillii
GGCCATCTAGTATATGCAAACAAAATATACCATAAATATTTGCAACAAAAGCACTCCGGGGAGATGTGCGACCCAACCTCCAAAGATGGGAGAGAATCCACCAACCTCCAAGGCATTTAGTTTATTCCAACATCAGTTCTTGCAATAAAGAAGTTCTTGCTAATGTTTAGATGGAACCGCTTTTCTTGTACTTTGAATCCATTGGTTTGTGTCCTAGGGTGCTTCTACACTGTGGAAATAATGCGGTTTGACTCCACTTTGGGTGCTGTAGCTCCATCCTATGTAATCCTGGGTTCTGTAGTTTTGCAAGAGCTTTAGCCTTCTCTGCCAAAGAGTGCTGGTGTCTCACCAAACTACAAATCCCAGGATTCTGTAGGATGGAGGCACGGCAGTTTAAAGTGGTGCGTTATTTTTACAGCGTAGGTGCACCTTTATCTCCGGAGCAGCAGAAAACAAGCTCACTCCTATTTTCTACATGACATCCCTTCAGATATTTAAAGACGGCTCTCCAAGCTAGATGTACCCAACTCCCTAAATCCTTCTTGGTAAGCCTTGGTTTCCAAGACCTTTGGCCATCTTAGCTGCCCTCCTCTGGACACTTTCCAGCTTGTAAATATCCCTCTTGAATTGTGGCGTCCAAAAATGGACACAATATTCTGGCTGAGGTCCGACCAAAATATTTTTAATTTTCCGTCTTTGTACAAATCCCAGGAAAACGGTTTGCAACAGCCAGACGTGACTGACCTGAAATATCCGATTCGAAGGAAGGAAGGAACGAACAAGGTTTGCTTTCGGTGTGCTTTAAACAAAATTCCACTTGGAAGCAAGCGGTTTTTTTATTGGAACACCTGTAAATCTTCTACCAGGACGAACGCTCAAAGTACGCACTTCTTTTCCTTTTAACAATCCCAGGCATGTTTACTCATAGTACGTCCCGCTGCGTTGGACGGGGTTTACTCCCTAGTAAATGTTTAGGATAGCACTCGAGGAGAAGGAGACGCAAACATTTAATGCGCTAATTCTTCGCATGCCTCCAGAGCTGTGGGCATAAATATACGCGTTTCCTAGGGGAGAATCATTTGGAAAAACACTTTTGACAACTTTGACTCCGTTCCAGTCACCTTGGCTGACCTGCCGTACTCATCCGGGATGGGACCGATTCACTTGTATAAAAGGAGGCAGCTCTAAGGGCATTTAAAAAGGATGCTACTAGGATATTTTCCATGCTCTTTCACTGCAAACTGACCTCCAGGCCCTTTGCATCCTGGCATAGGCAACTATTCCATCCCTGTCGCTTGCAAGTGGTGATTGACACGGCCGGTTGCAGATTTACTTTCCACCTCTGGGCAGATGCAAATTCCAAAAGTTATTCTGCAGTTATACACAAATCAAGTCCGCCTTCCATAAAGCCCCTCCATGTTTTATAGAAAGCAAGGAAGACAACCTTATATATATATATATATATATATATATATATATATATATATACACACACACACACATTGAGCCCTTGATGTTTGCTGGGGCTTGGTTCCAGGACCTCCGCCAGCGGATACCAAAATCCATGGACGCTCAGCTCCCATTAGATACAATGGATAATTTTATTTGATTTCCAGGATTTATATATCTAATTCACAACTTGTAAGCCACTCTGGCAGAAGAGTAGGGTATAAAAACTCTGAATGAATGAATATCCCCGCCTTTCTCCCGCAATGGGATTCAATAAAATAATAACAAGACGGTAAATACAAATCTTTATTACTGGCCGTGTGCTGTAATAAAGATTTGTATTTGTATGTATATACGTATATCCCAAAATGGCAAAATTAAAGTTTGCTTTTTTGGAATTTATATACAATCAATCCTCCATAACAGTGGATTCTTGATCCACTGGTGCAACCATCCATGAACTGATAATATTATCTATCTATCTGTTCTGAAAAGCAAAGCTTGATTTTGCCATTTTATATCAGAGACACCATTTTACTATTCCAAATTCTATTACCTGTGTTATATGGCACACACTTTAAGCTGTCCCCTGTTTAGGCTCAGCTCAGCTACCTCTGGAGACCAGGATTCGATTCTCAGCTCGGCCATGAAACCAGTTGGGTGACCTTGGGCACATCACACTCTCTCAGCCTCAGGGGAAGGCTGAATGGCCAACCTCCTCTGAACCAACCTTGCCATGAAAACCCCATGACAGGTTTGTCTTCGGGTAAAGCCGAAATGACTTGTAGGCGCACAACAACAACGAAAACATGAGAGACACTGGAGACCCCCAGCCTAGCATCTGAAAGAATCAATTCCTGAATATCCTAAAAACTTATTATTTTTCTTAAAAGGAGCCAGGATTCTCTGAAGGAAAGCTGTTTATGATGATGATGATGATGATTATTATTATTATTATTATTATTATTATTATTATTGCATTGCTCCTGCGCACAGCAGACAATTCACACGAAAGCAGTAGTGACTGATCCTCGGCGTCCTTTTGGGTGTATAGTTTGCGCAGTGAGGCTTCACAGAGAATGAATATACGCTTGCGGCACCTTTTAACCTCCGGATACAACGGCTTTTCACATGCTTACTGACAAAAAAATGGGAGGCCATTTGACCAACTTTGCAAAGGAATCCATGCCTTCCTTGGTGATGCTCCGACTGGTTTGGCCACATGCCTCCGTTGCGACAGTATGACGCCAAAGGCAGGGACGGACTTACCCGCCGCATAATGGCAGAAGTGGGACTGTTGCGATCAAGCGGCCGATATGACCCACACACGCATAGGGCACCCTGGCCTCTGCCCCAGGGACACTGCAGTAGGCTTTAGTGCCAAAGGGTCAAGGCTCAGGGCACTGGGGCACGGCCACAAGGCGGTGATGGGTAAGACGGTCATTCTCGGTGGGCTGGGACCCTAAGGAAGGGCACAAAAGTTGCTCAAGGAGGGAGGGCAAGAGACGTGGAGACCCTGGTCGCTCCTCCTCCTCTTCCTCTTTCCAAACTTTTGGAACTTTGGAGTTAAATATTGAATTTATTTAAAATAAAACTGTTCTAATTTGAGCAGTAAATGAGAACAGCAAAACAAGACTTGCTCAAGGGGAGGATGCACGATTTGGAGACCCTCGTCCCTCCTTCTCCTCCCAAACTTCTTTATGTGTAAAATGTACCCATGTGTTGAGCTAAATATTGAATTTATTGTTCAAATCTGAACAGTAAATGAGGACGGCAAGACACAGAAAAAAAGAGCGGATAAGGGGGGGTTGGCTCTGGGATGTGGCCTGAAGACAACAACATTCCCAGCCCTGTCCTGAATGCTTTGGGCTGCCTGTTAAGGACCAGCTTTCCATGCAAGTGAGAGACAGTATGGTGTAGTGGTTTGAGCATCGGACTATGACTCTGGAGACCAGGGTTCGAATCCCGGCTCGACCACGAAACCCAATGGGTGACCTTGGCCAAGTCAGATGCTCTCAGACTCAAAGCAAACCCCCTCTGCACAATTCTTGCCAAGAAAACCCCATTATCGGTTCGCCTTGGGGTTGCCATAAGTCGGAAATGACTTGAAGGCATACAACAACGACAACTTTCCATGCAAATTCCAACACTAACTCCTTGCTACGAAGGTCATGAGAGGTGCACTGGAAATCCAGTTTACTTTAGAAGCAGACAATAAACCAGAGGAGCAAAACAGCCCAAACGTTCATTCTTTTGCGCTTGTGCAGAGGACTACAGAAAAAATGCTAAACCTACATTTGTCGAGGCCAACATCCTGATTTCTTGCTAAGTGCGGTTAAGTGGATTCTTATCTGCGACCAGCAGAATTTCCTGCAAGAAACTGGGGAAAATAAGGGGAGATGGGTGGGATTGTGTATTATAGGCCCCTGAGCCAAAGAGAGCTAAGTTCTTCCACGCTGAGAGGGCCACTGACTTTTGGGGCAGGAGGAAGCTTTGGGGATTCCACATCTCTGGCCAACTTTTGTGGAAAACCCACAAAAACCTATAGATGCCGGCTATGATAGCTTTCAACTTCCACCTGTAGTTTTGTTGTGGCACCAAGGCTCTCTGATGGGTGTGTGTGTCCTAAATAGCTCACCAAACTACAAATCCCAGCATTCCACAGCACGGAGCCATGGCAGTTAAAGCAGTGCCAAACTGCACTAATTTTGCAGTGCGGATGCAGCCTCGTAACACAAAGCAGCCCGGGGAAGGGGAAGGGAAGGGAAGGGGAGAAGACCAAGTGGGAGCAGGCTAGGAGAACGGAGAAATGCTATTTTTAGTTGACCGCCTTGACCGGGAACTTGGCATAAACAGACATCTCTTGCTATCCTCCCAGCGGGAGATACAGCTTGTCCCAGGCGCAAGGCTGGGCTCCGGACAGCCGACTCGGAATGCAATTCCTTCCTGGCCCAGGAATCTTTGGCAAAGGCACGGCCAGAACCAGAAGCAACAGCCACACCTGGAAAATTTAGGAAGACGAGACGCAGGGAGTTTCTCCAGACAGGACAAAATCCCAAGGAATTTATTTGCAAAACCTTTCCTAGACATGAAAATACCTTATTTATGAGTACGAACGGAGCAGAATATGAGCTAAGATGGCCTCACACTCTGAGGGTTAAGCTATGACTCTGGAGACCAGGGTTCGAATCCCTGCATGGCCACGGAAGCCCATGGTGGGGGGGGGGGCCTTGTACAAGTCACACTCTCTCATCCGCAGAGGAAGGCAGGGATAGCAAACCTCCTTTGAAGAAACCTGGCCAAGAAAAGTGAGCCAGAGTAGTGCAGCGGTTTGAATGTTGGACTAAGACTCTGGAAGACCAGAGTTCAAACCTACTTTGTCCATAGCAACCCACTGGGTGACCTTGGGCAAGTCACACTCTCTCAGCCTCAGAGGAAAGCCAGAGGAAACAAATCTCTGCACGAAAACTCACAAAAACAACCGCAAAGTCAGGGTGCAACAAATACTCAAGATGGGGAATTAAAATCTACCGGCACCAACCCCACCGAAGGAAGGCACCCTAAGCACCCATGCCGTGCGTCCTTTCAGTGTTACCTCTGCTTATCCGCTGCTTCTCTCCGGATAGGATCCCAGGCGTGTCGATGATGCTGATGCTATCCAGGACTGGGTTCGGGAGCTGGGCACACATGAACCTGCAAAGACAAAAAGGGAGTTGGAAGAATTTAAGCCGTTGGTTCGGGTCCTGAGCAAACGTGGAAAACAGAACAGAAACGGATGGAGCAGCAAGCTCGTTTTCCGCTGCTCCGGAGAATAAGAGGCAATGGATCCAAGCTACGGGAAAAAGAGATTCCACCAAAAGATTAGGAGGAACTTTCGGACAGTAAGAGCCGTCCGATGGTGGAATATACCGCCTTGGGGATGATGGGAGTCTCCTTCTTTGGAGGTCTTTAAACAGAGGCTGGATGGCTATCTGTCGGGGGTGCTTTGATTGAGAGTTCCTGCATGGCCGGGGGGGTGGATTGGATGGCCTTCATGGTCTCTTTGAACTCTATGATTCTGATTTTTTTAAGAGGGTGGGAGAGGAGGAGACTTTCTTTTTCTTTTTCAGGACAATACTGGATTTTCAGGAAAAAAAACCAGAGGAAACAATGCAAGATTAGCACAGATTGAAAGCGGCTTTAGGAGCATAAAATGCACCGTCTATAATTTGGTTTGGCATGAAATGGTGACTCCCATCCATGCGGCGTCCACGGCTAAGCAAGATTCGCATCTTCTGCTTTTCAAAAGGCTTCCCTTCCAGTCAAGAGAAAGGAAGTTGCAGCAGAGTCCCAAGAGGGCAAGAGAAAGGAGAGGCATGCTAAGCAGAGTAAAGCTGGCAGCCAGGTGGCGGCTCCTGTGTAAGCCAAGGGAGGGACACTCTCTGGCCCAATCTGGCCCACTGATGGAGACCAACCTGATGGAAATCTAGAGATGCTCAAAAGCCGGAGGAGAAAAATATCAGCCAGGTTTCATCTGAAATTGGTGATGACAACTCTGGGTACCGAACTGTGCTGCCCATCCCTTAATTGGACACGGAATCATACGATCCTAGCGCTGTAAGGGGCCCACAAAGGCCATCCAAACCAACCCCCTGCCATGCAGGAATTCCCCAGTAAAGCATCCCTGAGTACTCTGTACAGTGCTCTGTACATTATATATTATTATTATTAAGATTTATTTATAAAGCACTGTAAGTTTACAGAGTGCTTTATAAATAAATATAATAATAATAATAATAATAATAATAATAATAATAATAATAATTTGTTCAGAGGGGGGTTGCCTTTGCCCGCATCTGAGCTGAGAATGTGTGACTTTGGGCCTTTACAGACTGCCAGAAATAATGCAACTTGAGTCCATTTGAACTGCCCTGGCTCAATGCTAGGGAATCATGGGAACTGTAGTTTATTGTGGCACCAGAGCTCTAGAGAAGGCTCAATGTCTCAGGAAAAAAACTACAATTCCCATTATTCCCTAGCACTGAGCCAGGACAGTTAAAGCAGTCTCAAGTTGCAATATTTCTGGCAGTCTTTTGTAAAGGCCCTCCTTTGCCTCCCAAGTGTTTCCAAGGCTGAGTGAAGATTTGAACCCAGGTCTCCAGAGTCACAGTCCAACACCGAAACCACACCAGAGACACAAAAACAGCCCCGGGTCAGGTGTGTGTCGTTCGCCTGTGTCTCGTGGCTACACAACTTGCTAGGCTTGCACATATCAGAACCGCTGAGAATTTCGGCTCACAAGGAGCAAAGTGCCGCTTTATGGCCACGCAATTGCCTCCTCGGGGCTCTTCCCGTCAACGGGAGAGAGGAAGCTGACCATGCACCCAAATTTTGCGCGTGGTTCGGGAGTTTGGAATCCTAGAGTTTGGAAGAGACCCCAAAAGGGCATCCAGTCCAACCCAGTTCCATGTTTTGGGGGAATGTAGAATCCTAGAGTGGGAAGAGACCCCAAAAGGGCATCCAGTCCAACCCACTGCCATGTAAGAAGGCTTTTACACAGTCTGAACTTGAGACACCTTGGAAAGTCACACTCTCTCAGCCTCTAAGGAAAACAGTGGCAAAACTGCTCTGATTAAATACAGCCAAGCAAACCCCAAGAGAGTCTGTATGATGTCTAGTTGTTAGATTATGACTCCAGGACATGAGGGTTCAAATCTCTGATTTCCATAGAAATCCAATGGGTGACCTTTGGCAAGTCAGACATCATCATCATTATTATTATTATTATTATTATTATTATTATTATTATGGCAAATAACTGTCAGCACTACATGTTTTAACTGCGTAGTCTCTGTCATTCATTCCCAAATGCGGCGTTGCTCTATCATGCGCTGTGCTGCCCATCCCTTAATTGGACACGAAATCATACAATCCTAGAGCTGTAAGGGGCCACAAAGGCCATCCAAACCAACCCCCTGCCATGCATCCAGCCAGACCAGGGAAGCCGCTTAATTTTTCAAAAGACCCTGCTGCAAAAGGAAAGACAGAACAGTGGAAATCTGCAATGATGCT